>JAODAL010010481.1:0-104910 GCA_025379985.1 Phyllomedusa bahiana | reverse complement strand
ATGAAATTTTTTTTAAAATTGTTTTATGTAATTTTATGTGCACAATAAATATACCTTTAAATTTTAAAGGATAGTGTGTATTGCTCATATGAGCTTATACATTAATGATAGAGCGCTGGAACCCCTTTAAATTGGGAGCTATTACACTCAGCATTATAATTTAATTCCTTGGATCTCCTCGTGCGGAGAAAAGAGGTGTTGAAGTGGCCCAGCAGCCCTACCATTGGATACACATCCACAAATGAGTTGTACCATTGTATAGTTACAACTTGCTCAGGTGAGCATACAATATATTTTTATTCTAAGCTTATCATAAAATATATCACACTATTGGCGTGCGCATTTGTGTCCTCCCATCCCCCTTTTCTCTCTCCTCTCCTTGAGGTATACTGCACAAGAAGCACCTTTTTTTATAAAACCCCCTATATATCACAGAGCTCAGTTCTTCCCTCTATCACATAACCTATATATCACAGAGTCAGTTCTCCTCTATCATATAACCCTTATTATCACAGAGCTCAGCTTTCTCCTCTTCATATAACCCTATATATCACAGAGCTCAGCTCCTCTCCCTCTATCATATAACCCTATATATCACAGAGCTCGCTTTTCCTCAAATCATATAACCCTTATATATCATAGAGCTCTGCTCCTTCCTTGTCATAAAAACCCTATATATCACAGAAGCTCAGAATTTCTCCTCTATCATATAACTCTATGTATACAGAGCTTCAGTTTTCTCCCTCTGCATAAAACCCCTAAAATCTCAGGCCGTTTCTCTCCCTCTATCATATAACACTTATTATAAAACAAGTTTGTCCTATAGTGCAGCAACAAAGTGGAGATGCCATTTAAAGCGCTTGGAATGATTCCCTTTTTTTTCAAAAAAAATCCCTTAAGGGGTATGGGAAAAAGATTTTTCTTTGAGTATCCCAGATGATATAAAAGGGATAATTTACTCTTGGAATTATAAAAAACTCTCTCGCGTTTCGCATATATTCTCATATGCTTCCTCAGGAGAATGAAAACCATACAAGTGCCGTTAAAATATATACCCTGGGTGGGAACCGCCCCTCCTGGGTGTATACCACACACATATCTAAAACGTAATACAAAAAATATTAAAACGTAATTCAATCGTATCTAAAACGTTAATACAACGTTTTTTTTTAAAACATCTGATAAAAACATAATTATATAAAAACCAAAGATATTTCCTGTGTAATTATTCATTCACTCACTTCCTCTCTGGTTCCTAGAGGAAGTGAGTGGAATGAATACTGTACGCAGGTATATCTTTGTTTTTATAAAAATTATGTTTTTTTCAGATGTTTTAAAAAACCCATTGTATTACGTTTTAGATACGATTGAATTACGTTTTAGATTTGTTTGTATTACGTTTTAGGATATGTGTGTGGTTTACCACCAGGAGGGGCGGTTCCCACAGGGTTTATATTTTAACGGCAATGTATGGTTTTCAATCTCCTGAGGAAGCATATGAGATATTATGCGAAACGCGTAGAGAGTTGTTTTATTTTCAAGAATAAATTATCCTTTTATATCTTTGGGATATCAAAGAAAAATCTTTTTGCCTATACCCATTAAGGATTCTTTTGAAAAAAAAGGGATTCAGTTCCAAGCACTTGGAACTGGTATTCTCCACTTTGTTGCTGCGAATTTAGGAGCAACTCTGTTATATATTATTTTCTCTGCCCAGGAGTGGGGGTAGGAGCTGGTGGAAGAAGACTACACAGCTAGCGGAACGACGGTATCAAATGTCTATATATTGATTCTATGTGTTGTTCACCATATAGCGTACAACTACTTGAAGCGTGAGCATTGTTGAAAAGATTTGTTTAATTGGAAACCACTGACGTTCTACACGATTATGGGCGCCTGTCTGTTTTTTTGTCTCCCTCTATTCCTTTCCATTTTTTCTGAGGTGAAAAGGGTGGATTTTGAACGCACTCTACCTGCTATCAAATGTATCACTATAATCACAGTGCTCATTCCTCTCCCTCTAATCATATTACCCTAATTTATCACAGGAGCTCAAGACTTCTATCTCCCTCTTCATATACCCTCTATATCACTGAGCTCAGCTTATTTCCCTCTATTCATAAAACCCTCTATTATCACTGGGCTCTATTACTTCACTATTTCTTATAACACCTATATTATCGCAGTGCTCAGTTCTATCCCTCTATCATATAACCCTATATACACAGAGCTCAGCTTCTCTCCATCTATCATATAACCCTATACATAACAGAGCTCAGCTTCTCTTCTATCATATAACCCTCTATATCTCAGAGCTTCGTTCTCTCCATCC
This sequence comes from Phyllomedusa bahiana, assembly GCA_025379985.1. NCBI lineage: Eukaryota > Metazoa > Chordata > Amphibia > Anura > Hylidae > Phyllomedusa > Phyllomedusa bahiana. The sequence continues at coordinate 102,578 of JAODAL010010481.1, read as the reverse complement.
TCATCAAATAACACTATATTTCACAGTGCTCACTCCTCTCCCTCTATCATATAACCCTTATATATCACAGAGCTCGTTTCTCCTCTAACATATAACCTAGATTATCACAGAGGGGGGGCGGCTTAGGGGGCTTCCTCTTCCTCTCATATAACACTATTATATCTCAGATGCTCTGTTCTCTTCTCTATCATATAATCCCTATATATCATCAAGAGCTAGTTCTCTGCCTCTATTAATTTAAACCATATTATCTCTGAGCTCAGCTCATATCCTTCTGTCATATAAACCCTATATTCTCAGAGCTCAGCTTCTCTCCTCTATCATATAACACCTATATATCAACAGAGTCAGCTTTCTTCTTATCATATAAAACCCCTATATATCACAGTGCTCAGCTTCTCTTTCTATCATATAAACCTATTATATCACAGACGCTCAGTCTCTCTCCCTTCTGTCATATAACCCTATATTTATATATCCACAGAGCTCAGTTCTTCTCTCCTCTATATATATACCTACATATCACAGATGCTCAGCTTCTACAATCTCTATTCATATAACCATATATATAAGAGCTCAGCTCTCTCTTCCTCTATCATATAACCCATACTTCACAGAGCTCAGCTCTCTCCTCCTTCATATAACCCTATATATCACAGTGCTCAGCTTCTCTCCCTCTATAAGCATAAACCCTATATATCCACAGAGCTCAGCTCTTCCCTCTATCATATTAACCCCTATCTATCACAAGATGCTCATTACTCTCCCTCATCATATAACCCATATATATCGTCTGAGCTCAGCTTTCTCATCTAATTCATTATATCCCTATTTAATCACAGGTGGATCAGCTTCTCTCCCTTAGCACAATTTTAACCCTATCATAACAGAGTCTCTGGCTTTCTTCTATCTTTTTAACCCTTTATATCTCAGATGATCAGCTTCTCTCCCTCTATCATATAACACTATATATCACAGTGCTCAATTCATCTAACTCTATCATATAACCCTATAATATAACACGAGCTCAGCTTCTCTCCCTCTATCAGATAACCCTTTATATCAAGACACAGAGCTAGCTTCTTTCTCTCATATTAACATATATATCAAGTTGCTCAAGCTTCTCTTTTATCTATCATATTACCCTTTATATCACAGAGCTCAGCTTCTCTTCTCTATCATAGAACCCTTTTTATCACAGAAGTCTCAGCTCCTCTCTTCTGTCCATATAACCCTATTTACACAGAGCTCAGCTTCTCTCCTCTATCATTAACCCTATTATCACAGAGCTTCAGCCTTCTATTCTCTATCTATAACCCTATATTTCACAGAGCTCTGCTTCTCTTCCTCTATCATATTAAAACGGGAAACCCAACTCCCTACCAACAAACACCCCCCCCCCCCCCCCCCATCCCCCCCTGCCAATCACACGCCGTAAACTATTGCACACTGACGCCGCGGTCCAACACGCTTCTCGGCTAACGGGAGGGGCCGCGCGCCCTGCGGCGTCAGTCACTGCAAGGGCCTATCCGCCGTTGCCGGCCGTGACGTGAGCACCCCCGTCCCGCCGATCGAGGTGGGGTCTGGGGGTGCCCATACTTTCGTGCGTCGGTGGACACGCAACCCCTGCTCCCGTGTAGCCTAGCGCACTTGACAAGCAGCGCCGGTGATTGCACGAGCAGTGCCCGTAAGGCATGTGCTCGGGCTCTAGCTACTCTGTCCGAAGGAAAACCGTCACCGATCCTGGCCGGACACACTGCACCTCGGGGACATCTGCGTAAGCAGTCCCAGACCCCGATTTTCCGCTCCCCCCCCCCCCCCCCCCCCCGCCCGCGTAGGCGGCCTCCTCGGCGAGGTCGGGCCCTAATATATTCAGCTGCCTCATCACCCCTAGCTCATACGATAGGGAGCTTGGCGATAGAACGTGCCCACGCCACCGTGCCTTCCATAGAAGCGGTTCTCCTCTGGCCCTAGGTGCGCTAGACTCAGCGGACCCCCCCCCCCCCGCGAGACGCCGGCGGATTCCGTCGATATCTCAAGATCATGGGTGGCGGGCCCCAGCGGCGGCTGGCCCCGTGGCTCCGACAGCGCCGGGATGCGGAGCGAGTCCCTGGGTTCCCCAGCGTCTGGGGTAGATATTGGCGGGAGCTCCCTACGTTGTCGGAAATCGTTAGCGGGGCACGCCTTATGGGCCGCCCGGGCGTTACCCCCGGCGCCTCGTCCCCGCGGGACAGTATGCGGACCACCCTTCACTGATGGGCCACCCACCGGTCTCTTCGTCCTTGCACGGGTGACGGTGGCGGAGCCTGTGTTCTACTGCGGCCCGGCGAGGGCGGGGCGGTTCCCCCCACCCAAAAAACCAACAAAAAACAACCCTAAAACCAAACCAGCCACGGGCCGGCGTCCCCATTACGCTGCCACGGTACTCCAGGGGCCTGGACCGGTTCGGTGTGGCGTATATAGTCCACGGAACTCCCCGCGTGCGTACCGGGCACCGCAATGCCGGCGTTTCTCTTGAGGGCACACCTCGCGGGGAGCGGCGAGGTCATAGTCCTCCATGGCTTCCGGCTTATTCGGGGGCAGGGGCTCTGTGGGTAAAAATATGAGATGCCCAGGTGTGTTGCCACCCGGGCGGTCGCTCCTGGCTTGCGCGGGCGCGGACCCCCTTGCCCGGGACGGATATCGGGGGCCTGGGAGGGTGCCAGCCCCGGGTGGCGTAGGGCGGACACTCCCTGGCGGAACGCCGCCGGACGTCTGGGGGTCGAGTTATGGGTCGCGTAGTGATAGGTGGGCCCGGTCTGCGCCCCTCGAGGACCTTTCCGTGAGAACCGAACCGGTCCGGGGGGCCGCCTAGGGCCGCCCCCCCGAGACTTGAGGGATCGCCCCCCCCCCCCCCCCCCCCCCCCCCCCCCCCCCCCCCCCCCCCCCCCCCCCCCCCCCCCCCCGGCGTCGCAGTAAGTTTGGAGCATGAGCCCCCCCCCCCCCCCCCCCCCCCCCACCCCCGGGGAGCGGCCGACGCCACGGGTGGGGACTTGCCTTACATCAGCAAGGGCTCGTGCACGAACGTTCGGGCTGCGGATGCGGTGCAGCACAGGCCCCTCTGCGGTGTACTGGAGGGGCGCCCTCTGGTTGCTCGCCGACCACTGCAGGGGGGGTCCCTTACTGGAGCTTGGTGAGGGCCCCGCCCCGCGCTCCCCGGGCAGCCCCCCCGCAGTCAACGACGGGGAAACGCGTGGGGACATCGGCGGGCCGCGGGTCGATGGCTCGCGCCGAACGGGCAGAACTGGACCGCAGCGTGGCCGCCCCCCCCATATATATACTCCATGAGCTTCGCTCCTCTCCATCTGTCATTCAACCATATATATCACAGAGCTTGTACTCTCTCTCTATCATATAACCGATATATCACAGAGCTCAGCTTGTCCTCTCACCTCTAGCATATAACCACTATTCTCAGAGCTCTGCTCCTCGCCCTTGTACATATAACCCTGTGTATCACAGAGCTCAGATTTCTCTCTCTATCATTTTAAACCTATATATCACAGAGCTCAAGTCCTCTCCCTCTATCATATAACCTACATATATCACAGCAGAGATCAGCTCTCTCCCTCTATCATATATCCCTATATATCACTAGAGCTACAGCTACTCTCCCTCTATCCATATAACCCTATATATAATATAGCTCAAGTCCTCTTCTATCATTTAACCCTATTATATCACTGAGTCAGATACTCTCCCTCTATCTTATAACCCTATATTTAATATAGCTCAGCTCTCTCACTCTATCATATAAACACTTTATATCACAGATGCTCATTCCTCTCCTCTCTAATAATAACCCTTTATATCAACCGTGCTCATAGCTTCTCTTCTCTCATATCACCCTATATATCACTAGAGCGCATCTCTTCTCCTCTATCATATTTACCTATATATCACAGAGCTTCTGCCTTTCTCTTCTCTATCATATAACCCCTATATATCACAGAGCTCAGCTTCGCTTCTCCTATCATATATCACTATATTTCACAGACTCAGCTCCTCTCCTTCTGTCATATAACCTATATATCACAGTGCTCAGATTTCCTCATCTATCATATAACCCTATATATCACAGAGGCTACAGCTTCTCTTCTCTATCTTATAACCCTATATATCCACAGAGCTCAGCTTTCTCTTCTTTATCATATAACCCTATATATCACAGAAGCTCAAGCTCCTCTCCTTCTTTCATACTAACACTTATATATCACAGAGCTCAGCTTCTCTCACTATATCATATAACCCAATATATCACAGGTGCTCCATCTTCTCTCCCTCTATCATTTTAACCCTTTTATATTCAGAGCTCTGCTCCTCTCCCTCTGTCATATAACCATGTGTATCACAGAGCTACAGTTTCTCTCCTATATCATTTTTCACTATATATCACAGAAGCTCAGCTCCTCTCCCTCTAGCATTTAACCCTATATATCACTGGCTCAGCTCTTCCCTCTATCTTTTAACCCTATATATCTCAGAGCTCTGATCCTCTCCCTCTATTGATACCCTTTTTTCATATAGCTCAGTCGCTCCGCTATCATATAACTATAGATATCATTTGAAAGCTCAGATCCTCTCCCATCTATCATCATTATCCCATATATCTGATCTCCTCAGCTCCTCTCCCTCTTTAATATAAACAACGTAGATATCTCTGTGTCATGTCCTCTACCTTACATCATATAACCCTATATATCAAAGAGCTCAGCTTCTCTCCCTCGAATCATTATTTACCTTTATATCACTGAGCTCAGCTTCTCTTCTCTCATCTTAACCTTATATATCATATAGCTCTGCTCCTCTCCCTTATCATTTAACACTATTTTATCACAAGAGATACAGCGCTTCTACGCATTTCATTATAACACATTTATTATCACAGAGCTCTGCTCTTCTCCTTATCATATTACCCCTATATTTCACAGAAGCTCGCTTCTCTCCTCTATCATATATCGCCTATATATCACTGAGGCTCAGCTTCTCTCTCTTTTCTTTTTATCCCATTTATTTTCACTAGTGCTCAGCTTCTCTTCTCTATCATTTAACCCTTGTATATGACAGAGCTCAGCTCATCTCCTTCTGTCATATAACCCGTATATATCATCAGGAGCTCAGCTTCTCTCCCTCTATCATCATATCCTATATATCACAGAGTCTCAGCTTCTCTCCTCTATCATATAACCCTATATATCAATAGAGCTCTGTCCTCTCTCCCTCTGTCAAAATAACCCCGGTGTATACAGAGCTCAGAATTCTTCCTTAAGCATATTACCTATATATCACAGAGCTTCAAGCTCCTCTCCCTCTTATCAATATAAACCATATATATCTCAGAGCTGAGCTCATCTCGTCTATCATATTAACCCTTATATATAATTTAGCTCAGCTCCTCTCCCTCTTTCATTATTAACCCTGTGGATACAGTGCTCAGCTTCTCTTCCACTATCATATAACCCTATTATATCAGAGCTCAGCTTCTCTCCTCTATCATATATCCCTTTTATATCACAGAGATAGTCTTCTCCGCTATCATATAACCCTATATATCACAGAGCTAGCTATTCTCCTTGATATATAACCATATAATATCACACAGAGATCAGCTATTATCTGATATCATATTCACCCTATTATATCCAAGAGCTCTGCTCTCTCCCTCTTCATTAACACATTATTTCACAGAGCTCAGCTCTTTCCTCTACATATTAACCCTATATATCACAGTGTTAGCTTCTCTCCCTTCTTTCATATAACCCTATATATACAGATGTTCAGCTTCTTCTCCCTCTATATATAACCCTATATATTAAAAGAGCTCAGCTTCTCTCCCTCATATCATATTACCCTATTATATCAAGATCTCAGCTTCTCCTCCTCTAATATTATAACCCTATATATCACAGAGCTCAGCTTCTCTCCCTCTATCATATAACCCTATATATCACAGACCTCAGCTTCTCTCCTCAATCATATAACCTGACAGGTTAAAGGAATAGCTCTGGTTGGACAATGCAGCTATGACCTATACGCTATCACAAAATGTATAGCGTGCACCAAGCAGTGTACACAAACGTAGAGGCTACAGCTCTCACTGGAGAACACTAGCCCTTGCAGATAGTTGGTCCCCTGATCTTGCTTATTCTGAGGATTGCACATCAGTACTGGAATCACAGAAAACTCCTTTATGTATAGATTGCCTTGATAGACCTTCTGTTACATAATGAAATTGAGTAAAATTCACAATCTCTTCACTATACAAGAATGAAAAATCCCAGCAGTATTTCCGACTACTGCTTGAGGATGTGAATAAAGCTCTTGATGCCACCAGGGGCTGGGGGAGAAGGGGTGCATTCACTGGCAGTTATGAGAAACATCTGCACAAGTCTATTTAAATGTGTCGGAGCGGCTGTTGTTCTCCAGATGTCTCCAATCTGTAAAATATTCAATCACGACACTTTTAAAATAATTAGCTTATTTGTAGGGTAAAGGTCTTTTAACCAGCTGAGCAGCTTCCTTCATTAGTTCTCATAGTAATTGAGTATTGCCAGAGGCATGAAATGGAGCTAAAAACTGGTAGTACCACTTCTCTATCTACTCGCTGTCATGTCCTGCCAATCTTGTATGGTTGTAGAAGGTGGCTTGATGCAGCTGTTTTCTATATTGAGCAGCACTTTGTACAGTAATTTACTGCCATGCATTCCAGACAACTGAAGGCATCGGGTGTACAGAGTTTGGCGCAAAATAAAGCCATAGGTTTCCATTGTTTTGTATTAAAACAGTTACCAGCCTGCAATGAACTAAAACATCCAATTTCTGATTCAGTATATTGAATGAGACTACATGCCAGTTATCTTTATTACACTAAATGTACAGGCCATGAGTCTGCTCAGAATAGAATGCTAGAACTACAGAACTGTCTAAACTGACACTAACTCAAGCAGAACAATTTCTTATTTTTGTACAATAATTCACTGACTGCTAAAATAGAGCACTTTGACTTAAAGGGGTTATCTCAATACAGGGATTCATCTCACCCCGTCCTGTTTTCTTTTTTTCATTTGAATTCAGGGGGATGTTTATGGTTTTACTGGGCTGCAGTAGAAACCAGGTCTGTAGTTGCAACCCGTGTTGCAGCCTATCAGGAGAGATCAAACAGGGCTCAGCTAAGCGACCTGAGGAGTGAGCAAACCCAATAAGAGTTGATATCTAGGAATAGGTAGAACATTGTTCATGGACTCATATTGTAAAGTGACTTGTTTTTGCAAGATCTTTAATATAAAAAGCAATCCTTGTAGTGAGACAACCCCTTTAAGGAGAACAATCCAAGGATATTTTTCTATATTGTTTTCTTAACCAGTCGAGTCACATTGTTATGACCACTTCCAATATTCAATGTCGACGGCGCGTAGCTCATGAAGGAAGTCATGTGTGTTGAGTTGGCTTGGTGGGTATGTAATGTGTGTGATAAGCTGTCTCCACAAATATTCCTCAGTGCTGTCGTGGGTAAAAAGAGTGATTTATCAGATTTACAAAATGGGATGATTATTGGCATTCAGGCCAAGGGTGACATTTCTGAAACTGCGCAGTTTGTAAATGATTTGCATGCTGCCATCCTGAAAGTATTTTGTAAGTGGACAGATGGCATTATTGCAAATAAGTGACGTGGAAACTGACATTGCCATTGATGCGAGAGGAAAATGTCAGCTACAATGAAGCAGCTCATCACCAAAATGAAACAGAGGGCTATCAGATGTGAGTCTAAAACAATAGTTTAGCACACCCTATTGCAGATGGGCTCTGAAGGAGATGGATGGTCACTGCACCTCTGCTGACAAAGTTGCAGAAAAAGCTTTAATTTTGAAGGCAGTATTGCATTTGGATCTCCACTGATTGGCAAAGGACTACCTCCAACAACAATTCACGTTCTTTACTTGAGATGTGTTAGGTGAGAAACATCAGAGAGCAAACACCCTGCAACCATTGCTGGAAGAACACAGGCTTGTGCTGCATTATGATATGCAGAATGTTTTAATTAGGCCCACTCATCTATGTGGAATGCATTGATCCGTGTATGAATCTATCCTTGCAGATCACAGACCAAGCCTTCCAAGTATTACTCTGGCCACCTAATATTCAAGACTCGAAACCAATTAAGCATCTGTTGGACTACCTTGATCATCGTGTTCTCTCTATGGATTCTCACCTAACTACCCTCCAGCAGCTGTGGGATGCACTGCAGACATCATGGCTCCATATACATGTAACAATCTACCTGGACCTTATTGAGTCACCCCAAGCTCGTACAGCTGTTGTCCGTGCTGCACACATTGATTATTTTGGATATTAGCTGGTGGTCATAATAATGTGACTCCACTGTGTATTGTACAGAGAAAATCTTTGTAACATATATGGAGACCTTATTTTGTAAAAATATTCTGAATTTTCCCAGACCTATTTGGACTGGTATTAGAAGAGTGCTTGTGATGTTATTGGGTTCTAGAAACCTTAGGCTATGTGTACACAGCATACATAAACAATTGTATTTTTGGCGTTTTTAGGATTCTAAAACCGCTGAAAATCCCACCGTTTTGCATGCCCATAGACTTTAAGGCACAGTTCACACAGCTTATTGCCGACGTAATTGCGGGACGGATTTCGCCCCGCAATCATGCCGGCTGCCGTGCAGGGGGGCGGCAGCTCGCCAGCCCCATAGACAATCATTATTCACGCCGTCTACACGCCGTAAATAATTGACATGTCACTTTATCCCCGCCCGGCGGATTCGGCGAGCAGGGGGAAGAGACGAAATCCGTAGTTCTCTATGAGAACTGTGGATTACCGTAATGCCTGGGACTGATTTCAGCCGTATTGGAGCGCAAATCCGGCGCGCAGTACGGCTGGAATCAGTGCCCAAATCAGCCGTGTGAACGGCCCCTAAGAGAGGAAACGACCTCTACACAGGTCGGTTTTTTTCTGCTCGTTTTCTAGTGCCACCGGATTTAGGAACTTGTTGCTAAATACGCCGGTGTTTTCAGCTTTGTTGTCTGTTTCCCATACAATCAATTGTATGAGCCGATGGAAAAAAACGAGAACTGACCACAGTTTTTGCAAATACAGTGACAAAAACTGCAATCATGCATTGGAAAAAAAGGTCAACTTTCCGACGGTTTTTATCCTATCCTGTGTGGATCCAGCCTTAAAGATTCACTAATCCAAAGGAATGTGTTCAAGAGAAGTTGCAAGGAGTCCTGGCCCCATGTAACAGCCCTACACAATTACTCTGCAGCAGAAATACATTTTCTGTTTAACTCTTCCTTTTGAAAAAAGGTTTAATGCTCAAGATTTACCTTTGTTCTTGTGTAGCATCTCAGAGAAAGCATTGCGATCCTACTGATATAATCTGGCTTAATACATCTGTACTTTGCCACATAATTACCTCCAGGTCTCTTTATGATACTACAGGGAATACAGGAATTTACAGTCCTTATGTCAAGTGTACATCAGTGAAACAAGCCAGCCGTTGTCATCAACATCTGTTATCAAGGACAAATGCCAAAACATAACAAAGGTTTGTAGATGCCAACAGTGGTATAATATAATTTTATGTACGAAAGACTAGAGGTATAATAGGAGTGATGGGTTTATTGGCTAACAAGGAATATTATCTTTGGAAGCTTTTATAGCACAGACAGGTTTTTCAAATGAATGACTCAGAAAAGACACAACAGTTAAAAGATCAACACACCTGCAAAAAGGCTACCACAAAAATAAGGCATTTTTATTATAGCTACATAAAATATATAGTAAAAGCAGAATACAATATGGTAAAGAGGAACCACCTCTCGAGACAGGACAAGAAGAAGGGTATGTTTACACGGCTTGATTGCGGGGCGTACAGTACGCCCCGCAATTACGGCGGATCTTCGGAAGTCGCGTACTCTCGCGACACGGGGGGGGTCGGCAGCCCGCCGCCCCCATAGACATGCATTACTCGCAACGCGAAAGCATGTCAATTATCTCCCTGTGCGTACAATACGATCGTATTGTACGAGGGGGGAGAGGAGGCGTAATCCATAGTTCTCTATGAGAACTGTGAATTACCGTAATGATTGGGCTGCATTTAGCTCGTACTAGAGTGCAGTATGCTCCAAATACATGGGGAAATGCGCCCCAAAATGAACCGTGTGAACATAGCCTAAGTCTGGAACGTGTAAAAGACACTACTATCCCTTAAAACACTGCACATTCTGCAGACGTCCCAACCAACATATCACTATGGAAGAAACACATGAAGCAACTTGCGCCAGTATTCTGATATCAAAAAGTTGCAAATTTTAGCATAAAAAATGGCTACTTGGAAGCTGTTTTATGCCAAGCTTGCAAAATAAAAAAAAATAAAAAATAGGAGGAGCTAAGAAAAAAATAATGACTAAAGTTTGCAACAAAAAGGGACACACATTAAGCCAGAAATCTACTTCAGGTCCCAGGTGGCTTTTCTTTTTCTAGACAGGTGCATGAACAGTGGCTGATCTTTAGTAATAAATTGGTGAAGTTTTAGGGGAAGTTCACACGGCGTATTTTGGCACATATTTTTGTGCGTATTTCGTGCTCAAGTACACGTCTTGTAAACGGTCATGTAAAATACGCGCTGTCATACAGACTATACGTATTTTACTCTCATATTTTTTGGCGCGCCGGAAAAGAATTGACATGTCATTATTTTCAGGTGTATACACTCTGTCAAATAATTAGGTATAGAAGGTAGATAGCTGCCTTAAGGCATTGCGCGTCATAATTGCATTGAAATAACATGCTTGCAAGCGCAAATTTTCAACAGCACATCAAACACGTTTTGCAGAGCGTACCTGTATGTGCTTCAATACTCAGTGTGAACTCTGCATTAGACTTATCTAATTTTTTCAACCCGTTTTCAACCCGTTTTTTTTTTTGCTTACTCTCTACGCAGCATCGTGGCCATGTCCACTTCCCCACACCAAGATTTGTAAGCCTGCCCCGTCAAAGCGTGTGAAAAGGGTTTAAACCCCATAAAAACAGGTCTTTTTGAAATTACAATAGTAAATGAGAGCAATTCCCCCCATTAAAAAAATATAAAATTTAACCTAGTAAGATAAATACAAAAACTTTTAAAAAAGAGGTTGCATAAAAGACTTTGACGTGGGGCTACATCATTAAGACTTGAGATAAAAATTATTACTAATGGCAGGGCAAAGAGGTAATGTTTTTTGGGGGGCCTTAAAAAGGGTTATTCTGAAAATGTTTGGGGCCCTACTGCGGCCGTATTTGTGCTGCAGTACGGTCCAATCCCCCCCAGTAACTAGGAAATCCAAGTTCTCATAGAGAATATGGATTCCGTCTTACACCCCGCTCGGCGAACCCGCGGGGGGGAGAAAGGCCCCTGCACATTTCCCGGGGGATACGCGCCGTGGTTAATGCATGTTATGGGGCCGGGAGCAGCCCCCCTGCCCCCCCCCCCGCACCTTATTAAAAGCCGTTTTTGCGAGCCGGATTGCCTGAAATTAGGGCTTAAAATAAGGGGCGGGGCGCACCCCGGGGCCCCATAGATTATTACCCACGGGGTATTGCCCCTGGATAATGTGCGTGACTTTCTCCCCCCCCGGCGGATTCCCGAGCGGGTAGGAGGAGGGAAAAATCCACTTTCTCAGAGAACTGTGGTTTTTCCGTAATTTACTGTGAGGTTTTGGACCCGAAACTGCAGGCAAATGGCAGCAATAGGATCCAACCCGCGGCGAAATAAGCTGTAAACGGCCCCTAAGGGGCTTTTACCAATGTTTTTTTGATGGGTTTTTTGTGAGGAGGCACAGCAAATTAAATGCTGATTTTTGTGCAAAAAAATTGCGGAAAAAAAAATCGAGATTTTTCCCTTTTTTTTTGTGCGCAATATCGCTTTAAATTGTGGACTTCCTGTAAAAAAAAAAACACAAAAAAACACCAAAAATGCCCGTGTGAAAGCACCCTTTTCGGATTGCGGGGTGTGTGAAAAACGGTGAAAAATTCTTTCTTTTTGATAAGCAAATGAAAACAAAGGAATGTGGTTTCACTGAATTTAATTTGTATTCAGTATAGTTTCTTGATGAGCAAAATTGTGACTTGATGAGGGGGCAGGTGAATATCAAAAAAGAAATTTGAGTTGGATAGTAGCAAAATGTCCATGGTGCACAAAGTATTAGAAACACTGCAAAATAAACCACTGCTGAGTTATTTTGGCCACAAGAAACCATTAGAAAATTCATCTTTGCATTTTGCCAACATCAGGTCAGGTCAGTCGTCGACTATCGGAAAATTCTGTGAACATGTTACAAAATCTCATACAACAATGCAACATCTGGCACACGACACATAGCAAAAAACTGTGCTAATTTATACTTTCAATAAATGCACATAGCATGAGTTTATTGTTCCTCTTTTAATCTGGAAAGAAAGATGGCCCCAGGTTCCAGCTGTGTTTTCCTAAGACTCTGCAGTGTGTCACACAAAACCATACCTGTATAAAGCGTCATTCCCACTATTTAGATAACTACACAGAGGTCCAAAGGTAATATAACAAACTAATCATTAAACTATGTCCACTTGGTCATTAGAAATGTAGGGCTGGCATCTACTGTCACTTACCATGGATATACTTTAAATGTTCATGAAAAAAACAGTTCATTCCCTTTAAAAATTTACCTATAGTCCCCCCGATACTGGTCACCTCCATCCAATAAAAGTACTTTTGAGGTTTGGGACGGATTTTTTTTTTTCTGGGGAGTCTCCTAGCCCCCCCTCCATGGTTGCAGGGTCACCCCATTTTCCCGAGTCCCGTTGGTTGTTTTTCCGAGATGGAACATTCGTGTGAAGGTTTTTGATCTGGAAGGGCGCTGCGGTGCAAAGCTCAAGCAGGCGCAACGCAAGGCACCGCTGCTTACACAAGCTAGCAAAATGCAGTCTGAAGTCTCCTTGTGCACTGCTCTAGTTGACTAACATAAAATTCATTTCATCTACAGAAGGAGGAGACTTCAGAGGAGGATCTGGAAGGTGTTCCCTTGGGGGAAAATAAAAAACCCTTGGGTTATGATTTACTTTAAATTGAAGGACTTTAATGCAACTAGTGGAGGGATTCATCGTTATCTGTCACTTTCACTGAAAATGCAGGACTTGGCTGTCAATGACCGCACATGTTTTCTGGTGATATCACGGTTTCACCGGCTAAGGCTGGGTAACATTGCGGGGCCCTGTTTTTACGTTAAACAGACGCCAAGTAATTGCACCCTTTCCCCCAATAGAATACCGTTTTTTAAAAAACACGTTTTAATTTTTTAAATTTGTATTTTTCTTAAAATTTAAGGCTGTTGGGGTATTATAGTGAAAGGCTTCTGTGCTATTCTATACTTTTTTGAGCAGTATACAGACATATAACAGTAAATGGACCCCAAAAAAGGGACCACTTTTGGCCTGAATTCAGGGGGATTTAAAAATATGGTTAAAAAATTTAGTTTTGTTTGGGGAAAGTTTTCCCGGTGCCCAAGAAAACGTACCCCAAAAATTTTTGGAAACCTAGCCAAATTGTGCGGTTCTTTGGGAAAGCTGCTTACATGTGTGGTTTTGTCCTCATCACCAGAATTCAGGATAAAAAACCCCTTACGCTTACCCCTAAAATTTGGGTTTGGATTTTGGGACATATGCGGGCGGGGAATCCCGTCAGGGAAAAATTAGTGTCTTTTTTTGCGTTACTTAAAAGCGGACCAATATATTTGCATTTAATTTGGTTTTTGCCCCTCAGGGCATTAGGGACTGTGGAATTCTGCTGTTGAGTAAAGTCTATGTAAATTACCGGGAAATAAGACGTTAAGAAAAAGGTAGACAGGGCTTTTCCGTGGGGTTCGGATTTTTTAAAACGGCTGAAGATTTTGCAAGTTGTTTAATGATTTTCATTCAATGATATTCGTGGACAAAAATATTCTATGTGGAATGGGTTCAAAGTCGTTAAACCAGTGGGGATAGGGGGAACCCCACATGGAAGAGCAAAACCCGCCCCAAGTTGTCAACTGCTTTGGGGCCATTTTTGGGCTGTCTGGAAATTTGCTTGTCTGACTCTATCCTCACTGGCAGAGACTCAGCACACACTGCATTATTTTGAACGGATGATGGGTTCGTTCTGATGGAAGAGAGAAGGGAAATTTTTTTTTTGGGGGTTAACGTGTTGTTTGACTATTTAGGTGGTTGAATGTGAAAGGGGACATAGTGTCCGTTTTTACATTTTCCCGGGCCCAAAATATACGTTTATTTTTAAATTGGGGAAAAGGACGTGCACTTTTTAAAATTTAAAAGAAAAATGTATATGTTACATTATACTTTTACAATGTATGTCAATTCAAAACAGAGCCAAGTATTTGTGCCCATGTCACAGATATTTTATCTGTCATAAAATATTAAACCAAACCCTTACCCTAAAATAACAGCAAGGGAAAAACAGGGGGGACACCCAATTTAAAATAGTTGAAAAAAAAAAAAAAAAAAAAACCGGATGTAAAATTGTATGCTCCAAACAGGGCAGGTTTGCCATATAATTACCATACGTGTTATAACGTATACATTTTGATGGCTGGTCAAATGCAGTGTGCATCACCCTTGGTGCATCTGGACACAGGGAATAGCAGGGGTCGGGGGTTTAATTTACGGTGAAAAAGTTAGATGCTAAGCCCACTACACAGCCTATGGGTGCCCCCCCCGTGACCGGGGAAAGCCCCCGGGCCCAAAGTATGGTATTTGTTTGTTTTCCATGGCAGTGCCTACAACCGGGGGGCTTTTTTTTGGAAGTCGGAGTCGTGGGGGTCAGATTTTGTGCCCATTTTAAAGGGTCGGAGTCTTTAAAAAAAATGGAACCGCCCAAAAAAATAATAAATTTTTCCCAGTTAGTTAAATGGGGGTGCCAAGAGCAAGAAAATTTTAAAGTGCGGCCAGTGTTTTACTGCTCCCATTTTTTCAGTCTAATCCCCATGAGGAGTGAAAAATGATGCCATGGGAGCAGGCAAACCCTTTTTACCGAGGGAAAGTTTCCTTCGCCCCCTTTTTTGGAAACGATTGACCAGATTTAAAGAAAAATTTTTTCCATTTAATTTACAATTTTTTTAAAGTTTTTTTTTGTTCTAAAATTTGAACCCAAATTTTAAATTTTCATCACAACCCCAAAGGGAAAAACAATTTTTTGGGAACTTTTAAACTTCGGCTCCATATCTCCCCTTTCATTTAACGGGCTTTGTATAGGGAGCCCTTACCTTTCCATTTTTTAGAAAATTCATTTGGCCCCCATCGGGGGGGTTGCTGGGCCCCAAAAACCCCGGGGCTCGGGCCCTTGGGTTTTTTTGAGTAGGGCGGGGGTTCACACGAAATTTTTTGCATTCATTTTTGAACTGGGATGTATTTTTACAGGGGGAAAAAATTTGTATGTAGGCTCAGGAAAAATGAAGTGATGAACTTGCAGTTATTTTAGTAAATTACAGGGTGGCCCCCTGAGTTGTTCTCTTTCTCTTTTCTTCTCCATTTTTCCCCCCTTTCCGTCCTGATGACTTCTATCGCCCAAAACTTTTTCATTTAAAAAAAATTTACAAAAAAAACATCTTAGACTCCCATTTTATCAGCATTTCTCTACAATTTCCTATTTTCTTTACAAAACCCCCATTTTTATGGGTCCCCCCCAAATGGTAAAAAATTCCCCCCTTTGTAGGTAAAAAAATTTTGCCCCCTATAGCCAGGTATTTAGCCCACTTTTGCCAGGTTGTACCCCCTTTACCCAAGTATTTGCCCAGTTAGCCATTTTTATTAGCCCTTTACCCAGGTTAAATGCCCTCTGTAGCTAGGTTACTGCCCCTTAGCCAGTAATTTCCCCCTTTTTTTAGTCAGGTATTACCCCCTGTAGCCAGGTTATGCCCTTTAGCCAGGAAAATATCCCCCCCTTGGGTAATTTAATATCCCCCCTTTGCCCATTAATACCCCCCCCCTTTGCCACATCTAATATGCCCCCTTAGCCACTTATGCCCCCTTTGCCCCCTTTTAAGCCCCCATTTTTTTTTGCCCCCTTTGGGCCCCTTTAGCCCCCTTTGCCCCTTAGCCACTTTATGCCCCTTTGAACCTGTACCCAACATATCCCCCCTTTTGCCCCCTTGGGCACATTTGTCCCTTTTTGACACAAAAGGCCCCTTTGCCCCTTAGCCACTATGCCCTCTTTGCCTTTAGACACAAATTCCCCCCCTTTTTTCCCCCTTTAGCCACATATCCCCCTTTTTTCCCCTGTAGCCACATTTCCCCCTTTGCCCCTTTTTAGAACAATGCCCCCTTTCCCCCTTTAGCCACTATGCCCCCTTTCCCCCCTGTGCCCATATGCCCCCTTTGCCCCATGTAGCCACATATGCCCCCTTTTCCACATATTCCCCCTTTGTCCCCTTAGCCACATATGCCCCCTTTGTCCCCTAAGCCACATATGCCCCCTTTGCCCCCTTACCCACATATGCCCCCTTTGCCCCCTTACCCACATATGCCCCCCTTTGCCCCCTTTGTACCACTTTATGCCCCTTTCCCCCCTTAGCCACATTGCCCCCTCCCGTTGCCCCCTTCCCATAATATGCCCCCTTTGCCCCCTTAGCCACATATCCCCCTTTTCCCCTTTGTACCCCACATAGGGCACCCTTTCCCCCCTGTAGCCCCCAAAATTTTCCCCCTTTTTAATAAAAAAAATTTTTTAAAAAAACCTACTCCCCTCCCCCCGGCCCGGTGCCCCCAGGTCTTGTGCTTGGGAGTGGGGTACCCCAGGTGTGTCTTAAAGCTGCTTACCCCCGTCCCGGGGCCCCCGGGCCCCTCCTCGGGGCGGAAAAATCCCGGTTTGAGGATCCCAGCGTCGCGGGGGGATGAAAGCGGGGGATCCCCGCCCCCGCGCGCCCAGGTGTTTGTACGGCGTTTGGAGGCCGTAATACAGGGGAAAAGGGCCGGGAAAGGGAATGACCCCGCCCTGCCTCCCCCCGATTTGGGAACTGTGGGGGCTGATTTTAAAAACCGGCCCCGGTGCAGTCAGAGACCCGGTGGGCGCCGCCCGCATTGGAGGGGCTCCGGGCCCCCAAACGGGCAGCGGCCTGAAGTCCAGAGATTTGGAGTACAGGGGGAAATTTTTTTTGGGGCTCATGCCCCGAATGAAATCTGCCTAGGGGAACCCCCATGGCTCCCTTTATTTTCCCTTTTCCCTTAAACTTTTTTGGCATTTACTTAGTTCTGCAAAATTTTCTCATGAAAACTGCGTTGTTACTTTTTTCCCCTCCTGAGGTTTGGGACAATCTTTTTCTTATTGTAAAAAAAAAACAAATTAAACCAAATTCTCACATTCCCTAATAGCTACTTTTGTTATTAAGCTGATTCCCAAGCGAAAGGTCACTTTTTTCGAGCATTTTTGAAAAATTTTTTCCCCAAAAAAAGAGAAGCAGCTTTACCCTAGCTTGAATGTCCTTTCTCTGGGGCCAAAAAAATTCCCCAAAACTGCATCATGTGGGAAGTGGAACAGCGGAAGAATTTAAATTTGAATTTCCTTTCTATCCAAAGCCAAACGGTGGACGTCCAGGGGAAATATCAGAGTCAGAAAGTCGCTCATCAAAAAAGGCATATCAGTTCTAAACAGACAGACACGGAAAGTGGAGGCGGTGTAGGTTTTTGAAAGAGTGAGTTCACCAGACGTCCATTGAAAAAGCCCCGGGCAAAAACCAGATTACCCCCAGGTCTGGAATGATGACCTAAAAAAGGGAAAAAGCCTCGACTTCAATTCGTCAAAAAGAAGCGTCGGTTCCAGTTTGGAAAAAAATTTACGAAAAATAGAAGATTGGAAACAGGTGATTTGGAGCGATGAGATGAAAGTCAATAGACCAGGTTTTGATGGGTGCAAATGGGTTTCGAAGAATCAAGGGAAAAATAAGCTAACGGATCGAGAAGCTGGAGGAACTGTCAGGGGCCCGGGGGAAGAAGGGCCCGAGGAGGTTTCCCAAACCAAAGATGTTGGATAAATTGACCAGGATCGTTTGGTGATCCCCAATTTTGAGCTATATGTGAGGATCCTACAAGATGAGGGTTTCTTCATACATCGTCACTAGGGGTTGAAAAGGACGAATAGTGTTCCCGGTTTTGGACAAAAGACCGAAGCGATGTCAAGGGTTTGGGGAAGGAAAGGGTTCCCCCAAAAAGTGGGAGAGTTGCCTTAAATTTGGCCCCCCATTTGTCCCCCGATCTGTACCCAATCCCAACCTTTTTAGGGGTTGTGTGGAAAAAAAAGCTTTTTTTCGTACCCAAAATCATCTGCCCCCCAACATTGGGGAAAAGTGTAAAAAAGAGACCTGGGATCGATTTTGGTCAAAACCTGCTTGAAAACTGATCCAGATCCCAAAAAAAATTAAAGGGGGAAATTTGAAAGCCCCAAATTTTGATTTTTTGGAGCCAAAAACAGTTAAAAATGCGTTAAAATATCAAAAATCTTTCAGGGGCGAAACCCGAGCTAAATAAATAAATAATGTTTGTATAAGATAGGTAAGATGATTGTCTATAAATGATGGTTTGCCTCATGGGTTTAAAAGCTGTAGTGGTGGGGAAAAATATAGAGCCCTGAAAGTCAAAAGTTTTCAAAACAATTTCCATTAAATGCGTTACCCATTTTGTTGTCAGTCTAGTTTTTACCTAAATAGCTTGATTGTTGTATAAAAAAGTGGGGTTTTAAAAAACTGAGGGTTTTTCAAATTTTTTTCCCAAAGGGGAAAGTTATTTTTTTAAATATTTTTCCATGGTATGAGGGAAAATGGGGTCGGACTGAGGAAAATTGAGGAGTCGGAGTCTAAGCTTACCGACTCCACAGCCCTGCCTACAACCTAATCCCTTTTAAATAAAAAAAAAACAATAAAATTAAAAACAAACTTTTTAAAGAATAACAAAAAAAATATATATTCCCGTATTATATATATATATATAATAAAATATATATATATATATTTATATATATTTTCTGGCCCTGGCCAATATTTTTTCCGTTTAGCGAATAAGAAACATGTAACCCTTTACCCGTCTTTTAATCCTTAAGGCCCGCCCCCCCAAACTTTTGACGTCGGTGGTGCCCGGTCGTTCGTCTGCCCGACGGCTTTTTGGGATCGCTGCAGACCTTTAAAGTTTGCGGCCCTTACTACCCCAAACCCTTTTCCAGCACGCTCCTGCAAGCCCCGGAGGAGTGGGGGAAAAAAACCCCCCCCGCTCTCTGGGTTTAAAACCTTTTATTTTCTGCGTTCGTCCGCGCAGCATATTCAAAAGGGGGTTTCCCCCGCTCTGTCGGGTGATTTAGGAATCCCAGTGACCCTTTACAGAAACCCCGGGGAAAAGGTGACAGTCACCCTTGGACCCCCAAATAGCCCCCAAAGGCCCGTCTGTGTAACAAACCAGTGATCAGGCCAGAAAGTGTTGTGCCCTGATCACTGCCTGGGTAAAGGGCTGAACGATGTGAAATTTTTAAAATTAATTTAATATGCTTTACATTACTAAATGTTAAAAAGGTTAAAAAAAAATTTAAAAAAAAAAAAATAATTTAAAAAAAAAATATTTAAAAAAATAATTGTAATTTTTTTTAAAACAACCCCAAAAAAAAAATACACATATTAGATATCCACGGGCCGTTAATAAACCCGTAGGGAAATTTAAATTTAAAAAGGGTTTTTAAATTGAATGGTGTAAAAAAAAAATTTTTTTAAAATTTTTTTTTAAAAAAAATTTAAAAAAAAAATCTGCAAAATTTTTTTATAAAGGGGAACTTAAAGTAAATTTCCCCCTTAAAATACAACTTGTCTTTTAATTAAAAACGGGCCTCCTTTCAACCCCCGTTTTAAAAATGAAAAAGTTAAAACTGTTGAAACGAAAAGGGGGAAAAAAAAAAAAAAGTTTGGTTTTATTAACTACTTTTTAAGCGTTCGGGCTTAAAGGGGTTTTGCCACCAAAAATGAAATTCCTTACCTCCCCTTTTTTGCTCAAAGGGGGGAAAATGGGGGTTTTGAAAGGGAGGGGGTGAGCAGAGAATGAGGGGAAAAAGGGGGAGCGACTCAAATAAAAAACTTTTAAAAAAGTGGATTTGTCTTTACAGCAGACTGGAAAAACCTTCACTGCACTTTCTTCTCGCCCCCTTTAAAAACTCCCTTCTTTTTCCCCTTTTTTCAGATAAAGGGGGGTGCAAAATGCCCAAACACGGCCCCGTTAAACTCCCCTGTCCAAACTCCCCCGGGGCTTGTTAATGTTTAAAATTTTAGGAAATAAGGGGGAATGGCAATTTCTGTAGTCTCCGGGTTCATTTTTTAATCCCCGTAATTTAGAAAGTGATTAAAAACCCAAATTTTTGGGGGAAACCCACCCTTAAAAATTTCATCGTGGCAAAAACCCCCTTTTAAAGGGGTTAACACAAACAAAAACCAAACCGTCCTAAAAATGGAACATTTGGTTATTTTTTTCCATTCTACCTCACAAATAATTTGGTTTCTCAACACATCATATGGTATATTAAACCATGGCAGTAAAAAATATAACTCGTTGCGCAAAAAAAACCAAACAATTTTCCCGGGCGGCTGCCTGAAAAATAATTCTCCCTGGAAAAAAAGGGCCAAAAGGGATTTGTACAAAAACCCCGGGTGGTTTCTTTTTAAGGGGGGTTAAAACTTTGAGTGGTTAGTGTGGAGTGTAATTCTGTGCATTGGTTGAATGGCTGCATAAAGATTAGGCCATGTTCACACGGCTTTAAAAAAGGGCGTATTTTCGGTCCCTAATTAGTGCAGAAGTGCGCAAAAATTACGGGGAAAACGGCCCCTTTATTCCCGGGAATCCAAAAATTCTCATAGAAAAAAATTTTGGATTACCCTCTCCTCTCCCCCCCTCGGGGAATTTCACGAAAGGGGGGGGATAAAATTGGGCAAAGTGAAAAATTTAGCGGTGTATTGCGCCCCTAGTAATGATTGTCTATGGGTGACGAAATTTCCGCCCCGCCCCCCCCGCCAAAACGGCCCTAAATTTGGGGATGTTTAATTTCGTCCCCCAGTTAAAAACCGGGGTGAAAACCCAGCCTTATAGCAAAAGGGTCCTTTTATTTTAGAGTGTGTCTAACTACTAAACCCCAATTCAAAAAAAATTTTCTTTTCGCTGTGCCCCCCACCCGGGGGGGTTAAAAAAAAGCTTTTTACATGGAGGGAGTCTTTTTTAAAATTTTTAAGCAGAAAAATTCAGTGTTAAACAGCAAACGGGAAACAATGTTTGTGACATAAAACAAACCATCCACTTTTTAAGAAAAAGGGAAAAAATATAGAAACCCCCAAATTTGTCACATAGTTAGTTGCGGGAAAAAAGACCCTATGTTTTTTATCAAGCAAACAAACCAAGGGGGGGGAAATTGGGGGTGGGGAAGGGGGGGGGAAAAAAAGGGGAATTTTTTAAAACTTAGTTTTCCCCACTGATGAAGACTTGGGAAAACCCGTAAGGGCATTGTTCCCCCGGCAAAGAACAAATACCCCGGTCGGTTTATTTCCCAAAAATGTATTTGTCCGGTTTGGGGTGCCCTCCCCCACGGGGTGCGGGGGAAAGGGGTTTTTTCCCCCTTCCCAATTTACATGCAATATTCCGTCCGAAAAAACCCGGGGGAAAAAAAAATGTGCATGTAGAATGTTTTACAAATGGCTGCGGGCGGAAAACCTGTGCAGTGGGGATCCCGAACCCGGGGGTTTTTTAAAAGGTCCCCCTTGTGCTGTTTGTGGGGCCGGTTTTTAAGACCCGGGTTTCAAAAAACCCCCAAACCGCCCGAAAAAACGTCCTAAAACCCGGTTTTTTTTCCGGGTTTTTGGGACTTTCTCTAAAGGAGGTGCTTTCCCCCACGGAGGGATTTTTTAGTGATTTTTTGGGGGCTTTTTTTTTTTTTAAAAACCCCTTAAAGGGCACAGCGTTTTTTTTGGGGGACAAGTTTTGTTTTCCCTCCTCCCTTCTGAAAACCAAAAACCTTTTATTTTTCCCCCTACCCTAGGGAAAAAAGAGGGTTTTTAAATTTGGGGGGGAAAAGAGTACCTTTTAATGGGTTATTAATATTCTATAGAAATACTGGGAAACCGCAAAAAAATTCCCAAATGGGGAAAATTTTGAAAAAAAAAGTATTTTTGCCCCCTGTTTGCGGGGGTTTTGCTTTTACGGCGTTTTAAAACTTCGGGAAATATTAAAGTGTTATCTGTATTCTTCAGGTTGTTAGCATCCCGGGGAATTTCCCAAACTTTTAGGGTTTTCCCTTATGTTTTTGGTTCCGTAAAAAAAATTTCCAAAAAATTTTCTATTTTTTTTAAATTTGCGCCACGGCGCTTTTTTTTGCGCACAAATAACTTTTTTTTTTTACTAAAAAACCCTTAACCGGCATCGTGAAGGGGGGGATTTTTTGCGGGCTGAAATGTACTTTTTTTGCTAGCAAATTTGGGGTTTCATGCGACTTTTTTGATCTTTTTTTTTACATTTTTTTTTGGGGAGTAAAATTTCCAAAAAATGCAATTTTGCCCTTTTTTAATTTTGGGTTTTTTTACGGGGGTTAAACGTAAGGGATTTTAAAAGAGGTTTTATTTTTATAGATCGGGCTTTTTCGGATGCTGCGGGTACCAAAAAATGTGAACTTTTTTATTTTTTTTAAAAGAAATTTTTTTTGTAAAATGGGGGGAAAGGGGGGGGATTTGAACTTTTAAAAAATTTTTTTTTGTTTCTTTTTAAAAATTTTTTTTTTTTTTTAAAGTAACATTGGGGGCCACCCGTGGTATTGACCAAATAGGTGGGGGCGATTGTTAACCAAAACCCAATGCAAATTTCATATGCAATGAAATTTGGGTGTACAAGAATTTGGGGGTTTTCCCCCCTTCCTGTTTGCGGGAAAGGAAGTTTGGGGGAAAACCCGGCCCGTGAATGACGGGAGCCCCTTTTACCCCGGGTTCCCCCCCCATGCCCCGTGATCGGTTTGGCGCAGTAGCTGCGCTTATGCCGATCACCCCCAACGATCGGTGCGCGGCACCGATTTGGCGTTTTAATTTTAGACGCCGCAGCCATCTTTGCCGCGGGCCCCGGATGGGTTTTTTAAAAAGCGAACCGGGGCGGAGCCCCCCCCGCCGGGGCTGTTAATTTCCCGGGGGTTAGCGGGGATTTTCCCCTAACACCCCGGGGGGGGTGTGTGGGGGGGGGGCGGACCCATCCCCCTTTCAAAAAACCCCTTAGCGGCCCTGGGGTACTGTACGCCCCCGGTCGTTAAGGGGGTTTAAAAACACAGCAATTAATTTTGCCGTTTTGAAATTTTTTTTTTCTTCTCGGTTGGGTTTAGCGTACGGGATTAAATGTTTTTATTTTTTAATAGATCGGCTTTTTGGACGCTGCGATACCAAATTTTGTGTTTCTTTTTTATTATTTTAAGGGTTTTTTTGTAAAAAGGGGAAAGGGGGGTGATTTGAAAATTTTTAATATTTTTTTTTGTAATTTTTAAATTTTTTTTTTTTTTTTTTCTGTAAAAAATTTAGGCCCCCCTGTTTGGGAATTTACCACTTTTTTGGCGCGATTGTTAATACAACCTAATGCATTGCATATGCCCAAAGCAGTTGGGTTTTTTTTCAACAAAGGGTGGGGTTTCCCCACTTCCCTTTTTTTTCCCGGGACGGAAAGGGGGGCAAACCCGGCCAGTGTAAGTGAAGGGGCCTTCAAAAAGGCTCCCCCCCCCCATGGGCCCAAATGATCGGGGTCGGCGCAGCATAGCTTTCGCTTATGCCCCATTCAAACCCCACCGGTCGGTGCGCCGGGGAACCCATCGGCGTTAATTCAGACGCCCCAGCCCTTACCGACGGGCGGGCCCGAAAGGGTAAAACAGCGCCAGCGGGGGGAAACACCCGCCGGCGCTGTTACTGGGGTGTTTGCGGCGATTTGGCCCCTAACACCCCGGCGGCTGTGTTGGGGGGGTTTGCGGAAGCGATACCCCTGCAAAGCCCCCTTAGCGGCCCTGGGGGCGTATGATACGCCCCAAAGGGGTTAAAGGGGGTTTTTAAAAAACACAGCAATTAATTTTGGTTTTTGGGAATTTTTTTTTTTCTACGGGTTTCAGGTACGGGATAAATTTTTGTTTATTTTTATAGATGGACTTTTTTTCGGACGCTGCGATACCCAAAAATGTGTACTTTTTTATTATTTTTAATGTTTTTTTTTGTAAAAAGGGGGGAAAGGGGGGGTTTTATTTGAACTTTTAATTTCTTTTTTTTGTACTTTTAAAACTTTTTTTTTTTTTTTTAAATGTAACATTGAGGCCACCTGTGGTACTTTTACCCCTAGGGGGGCGATTGTTTAATTTCAAAAACCCAAAGCCCTTTTCATTTTGCAATGGGTTAGGGTGTACCCAAAAGGGGGGTTTTCCCCACTTCCTGTCTGCGGACGGAAATGGGGCAAAAACCGGCCGTGTTTAAATGCGGGAGCCTTAAAAAGGGTCCCCCCAAACCCCCGGGCCCCGTGATCGGATCGGCGCAAAAAACTAGCTGGCTTTTGCCAATTTAACCCCAACCGGTCGGTGCGCCCCCGGGGGGCACGATCGGGGGGTTAAAATTTAGACGCCCCAGCCATCCCCTTGCCGCGGCGCCTGATGGGGGTTTAAAAAGGCCGGGGCGGAGGCCCCCCGCCGGGGCTGTTTTCTGCCGGGTGTTAGGGGTTTTTCCTAACCCCCCGGCGGGTGTTTTGGGGGGGTTTGCGGGAGCGTCCCCCCGCAAAGCCCCTTTAAGGGCCCGGGGGGCCCCCGGGGCGTACTGATACGCCCCAAAAAGGGCGTTAAGGGGGTTAAATTCACAGCAATTAATGCTTTTGCCCTTTTGCAAAAAAAAAAACCAAAAACCCGTGCCAAAAAAAAGGGGTCAAAAATGCAAAAAAAAATGATCCATGTCAAAGCACCCTAATAAGAACCAGTCTGCCCTGAAGGAAGATTTCATTCCTAATCCCAAAATTGCCCCCTTGACCCGGATCTAGGGGTTTGAAAAAAATTGTTTAGTAGTAAGTAGTTATCTAAGCCTTTATTGCTGTGACCAGCTCCTCAGGCAGGTTGTTCCACAGATTCACAGTTCTCATGGTGAAGAGAGAACTGTTAAATTAGCAGCATCTCAATTTAGGTTGAGGTTTGCGGAGAAAAGCCCTCTCCCCTCGCATAGACTTGTTCATATTCCACCCAAAAACTGGGCGGATGAATGAACATGTTCGATCTTTTTCGGACCAGCAGCAATGTAAAAAACCGTCCGGCGGAAAGTCCCCACTGCACGGATTTTCCATAGAGGTCTGTGTAAAAATATGTCATTCGGTTTGCAGACGGCTTTCAAAACCGAAAACCATTTTCCCAAACTGGCTAAAAAAAACCCTTAGGGCCTCTTTCCCACACGGCTTTTTTAAAGGAAAAAGTTTTTTCATCGGATTGCCCGATCGTAAATACGTTCTAAAAATTCAGTTAAAAAATCAGTTGCAAATAAGGTCACTAGTGTGGACAGTTTTTTAAAAAAGGACCCCCCGAGGACCCCCATTCCTTTCATTAAAGGGTTTGGTGAACCCGTCGTAAATAATTAAATTTGCACATTTTTTTTTCCGTTGGGAATTGCCGTGTCAATCCGCGGCGGCAATCCGGCACGGAAAAAACGGTCGTGTAAAAGGGCCCCGGGCCCGTATTTTTTTTTGAAATAAATTTGAAATAGGCTGTTCCCTTGTTTCGGGATGATTTGCCGACGATTGACGACCCGTAAATTCCGTCGGCAAAAAAACCGTGGCGAAAAAAAGGTGTGAAGGGATTAGGGTATGTTAAACATGGCGTTTTGGGGGCCCTTTTTGGTGAACTTAAACTCTTTTAGATGTGTGTTTGGTTTCCGTCTGGGGGTTAACCAAACACACAGGAAAAAATTGGGGAAAAAAGGGGGGGTTTGGTTTTTTTACATTGCTTTTAATTTTAAAATTAAACCGCATCGGTTTTCAAAAGAGTAAATGTGATGTTTTGTTCATTGGGTCTTTGGGAAACCATCTTTGGATTTTCCGAATTGACATGTAAATTCTTAGTTGAAAGACGCAGCGGGCCCTTAATAAACCTAGGGGTTGCGTTTCCTGCTACATCCAACAGCTTCGTACATGTTCGATCCCGGGGTTGGCCCGTTTAGGATTTGATCATCAATGCTTTTTGGTTTGGGGATTTTGGCCAACATGGACCCAAAAAATCCCCTGTGTAAAACAAAAAAATTTTTTGAGCTTGTTTCAAGGCATTTGGCAAAATTTCAAGTCGCTTGTGAATAAGTAGAATTAAAAAAACAGAACTTGTTAGGGGATGTTCACACAGCGTGTTTAATACGTTTTCGATCAAAAAACGACCCCAAAATTTCTTTCCTACTTTGAACCCAACATGATGCAGAAATGACCCTATATTTTTAAAATTTGGGTTTCTGCTGCGTAAAACAGATCAAAAAAATTGACCTGATTGAAAGACGCATCAGAAAGACACAAGTTTAAAAAAACGGGATCGGTTGAAAACTTAAAGCTTTTTTTTACATTGAAGGGAAAGTAATACCTGCACATTGCTAGATGGTTGTTAAAGTTCAAACCTGAAAAAGTGTCAGTCGTTTGTCCCCCGGGGGCTGTGAAATTTTTAAATTTATCTCTCAAAAACCCTGGATTTTAATTTTTTCCCCAAACTAAGCTGGGGAAAAAATTCCCCTTTTTATATAAATTTTGGATTCCCCCTTTCCTGGTTTGGGCCGTGCTCACTTCCCAAATGCTTTTGGGGGGCGGTTTTTTTTCTTGTCTTTCACTAGATGTGTGGTTTTAAAGGGCCCTTTTGGGTTTCCCCCCCCCCCCCCCCCCCCCCCCCCCCCCCCCCCCCGGGAAAACGGATCCAAGCACGCTTTTTTAAAAAAGTTTTTGGGAAAAACCCTGTGAAAATTTTTCCCCACTGCTAACGAGTTAAGAAAAAACTTTGATTACAATTTTCCGTATATACTCGGGTATAAGCCCAGTTTTTTTAGCACAAAAAAAAAGTGGGAAAATTTCCCCCCTGGGGTTATTTTCAAAATCACTGTTGGGGTCTCGGGCCCTCAAGCGTTCCCGTCCCCAGGGAGGGCATATAAAATGAATGCCGGTACGGCCCTGTTCCCCCGGTTATTCAGCCGTAATTGCGAACCGGGTTGCGCCGCAATTTTGGGTTTTAAAAAAGGGGCGGGTGGGGGCGCCGGCCCCAAAGACTTTTTATCCAAAGGCGGTTTTTGGCCTGGATAATGTGCAAGTGTTTTTTTCCCCCCCCCCGGGGATTCGCCGAGTGGGGGAAAAAAAGGACGGAATCCCCCTTTTTCTTATGAGAAGTGGGGGATTTCCCTAATTTTTTGTGTAACGGATTGGGGCCGCATTTCAGCGCAAATCCGGCGCGCAGTAGGTCCAATCGTGGCGAATTAAGGCCCTTTTTGAAAGGCCCCCACCTGACAGCGTCCCCGGGGATGCGGGGGCCAGGGGGCTGTCGGGGTATCTCTTTAAATTGTATGGACTCCTTCGGGAGCGCAACCCGGGGGAAAAAGGGTACCAAAGTGGAGGGAGAGAAACATCACTCCCCGCTCCTTTTGTGGGGTCTGGGTGGCCGGGAAATTGGGCTGTCCGGGGGTTTCCGGGCCCGGCAGCGGGGGGTGTCATTCCAAAGGGTGCATGCGCGGTGATGACATCAAACCCCCCTGTGCGAGAAGGGCGGAGGAAGGGGGCTGGGGGAGGCGGAACAGCGGGGAGCCAGGGTAAGTGGGTTTTTTGGTTTTTTAAAACCTGGGTATTAAATGCCCATAGCCTGTGGGGGACCCATAAACCCGGCCTTTTAAACCCGCCCAAAAGCCTTTCCCAGGGGGGGGCCTTTTTACCTGCATATTTCCCGGGCCCATACCCGGTTTTTCATGCTAGGGGGACTATACCTGCCCTTTTCCCCCTAACTGCCCTATTGCATGCTAGGGGGACCCAACCCGCCTTTTCCCCGCCTTACATGCCTATAGCCTGGCCCGGGGGGTATTCCCGCCTTTACCCCGCCTTACCTGCCTAGGGGGCCCCATTACCTGGCCTTTGCCTTCCTAGGGGGCCCTATACCTGCCTTTTTAAAGACCTTAAATGCCTATAACCCGCCCGGGGGACCTTACTGCCTTTTAGCCCGCCTAGGGGGGAAAAAATTTCCCGCCCCTTTTTCCCGCCTAGGGGGACCCCTACCTGCTATAGTTTCCCAGGGGGGCCCTATACCTGCCTTTCCCCGGCCCTACCTGCCTATTTGCCTGTAGGGGGGGCCCATACCTGCCCATAGTGTAGGGGGGGCCTAAAAACCCGCCCATAGCCTGCCTTAAAAAAGGGGGCAAAATACTGCCCATGCCCGCCTAGGAAAAAACCTTTATTGCCCATACCCCGGTTTTAACCTGCCTATAGCCTGCCCGGGGGAAACCCTTTCCCGCCTATAGCCTGCCTATAGCCCGCCCCCAGGGGGGCCCATTTCCTTTCCTATTGGCCCGCCTAGGGGGAACCCTTTTCCTGCCCATTTCCCTGCCTATTTCCTTTATAGCCCGCCTAGTGGGGCCTATACCTGCATATACCCCGCATTTTTTTTTTTTTTTTTCCCGGGCCCATTTGCCTGTTGGGGGACCTTACCCGCCTTTTAAAGACCTATACCTGCTTTTAACCTGCCCAGGGGGGGCCCATTCCCGCCTATTTTCAAAATTTTACCCGCCTAAAAAACCCCGCCCATGAGGCCTATATCTGCCCTTTTCCCCCTTTTTTGCCATAACTGCATTTGGGGACATATTGGTCCTTTTCCAGCCCATTTAAACCCGCCCATGGGGAACCCCTTAAAAAAGGGCCATACCCTGCCTATAAATTGGCCCATGGGGGACAATAAACTGCCCATAACCCGCCTTGGGGGACTTTAAAATTTCCCAAAATCGCCTATTTCTGCCTATGGGGGAAATTAAACTGCCTTTACCTGCCCATATTTGCTATGGGGGGGCCCCTTAAACTGCCCATAAACCCGCCTATGGGGGGGCATTTTTAAAAGCCTTTTTCTTTCCCAAAAACCTGCCTATGGGGGGCATTAAACTGCTATACCTGCCTTTTTTGCCTATGGGGGAAAATTTTTAAAAGCCTTTTTCTGCCCATGGGGGACATTTAATCCTTACATGCCTATAAACCCGGCCTATGGGGGGGGCATTTAAAATGCCTTAAAAAATGCCTATGGGGGGAAATTAAAAATGGGTATGCCTTTCCATATCTTTCCCATGGGGGGCATTAAACTGCCTATACTGCCTTATGGGGGACCCTTTTTAAAAGCCCCATACATTCCCAAGGGGGGGCATAAAAATGCCTTTAACCCGCCTATGGGGGGCATTAAAAAATCCCTTTCCTGCCTATATTGCCTTGGGGGGGCCCTTAAAATGCCTATACTGCCTTTGGGGGACATTAAAAATGCCCATAACCCGCCCCATGGGGGGGCATTAAACTTCCTATACCCGCCTATTTGTATGGGGGGCTTTAAATGCCTATGTCATTTTATTGGTATCTATTTTTATTTTTAAAATTCACCAGTAGCCGCTGCGTTTTCCATCCTCAAGTCAATAAGCTTTCCCGGTTTTTGTGGCAAAAGTAGGTGCCTCGGCTTATACTCGAGTATATACGGTACTTCATAATTAAAATCTAATCATCAGTGCTTATATGGACAGCAAGGTCTAAGGCCCCGTTCACACGGCTTATTCATGCCGGATTTGCGAGCCGGATTGTGCACGCAATTCCAGCTTGAATAA
This sequence comes from Phyllomedusa bahiana, assembly GCA_025379985.1. NCBI lineage: Eukaryota > Metazoa > Chordata > Amphibia > Anura > Hylidae > Phyllomedusa > Phyllomedusa bahiana. The sequence goes on along the minus strand of JAODAL010010481.1, from coordinate 72,660 downwards.
GGGGCGGGGGCGGTGCGGGGGCGTGGCCCGCTGGCCCTATAGACTGCCATTATCCACGGCGCGTATTGCGCCTGGATAATGTGCATGTCACTTTCTCCCCGCCCGGCGGATTTGCCGAGCAGGTAGGGGCGACGGAATCCACAGTGGATTACCGTAATTACTCCGACGGATTGGCGCCGTACTGCAGCGCTAATCCGGCGCGGAGTACGGCGCCAATCCGCGGTGAAATAAGCCGTGTAAACGAGGCCTAAGAATGGTATATACATTTACAAGACCATGTATAGTGAAATTTTGGGATGACATGTTTGCATAAACAGTTTATAAAGCAGGCCTTTAGTGTCATAGAGATAAAAGAAGCTGACAAGGAAGGACATATCTCACGTTCCTGAAATGAAAACCTATACACTTCAATATTTCCATAAGCCTTTCCTTCTGTGTATCTCGGTTTTAATTATCTTTTTGTAACTATTATCTTATGTGTACAATAAAGTACATTTTTGCTTTTATCATAATTCCAAAGACTGTACCTATTTTCACAACCTCTTTTGCACACTCTCTGAGACTTCTGATGAACAGGGACATAATTTGCAGTCAAATCTGGACTCATTTTTCTACATATCACTGTTTAACTGACAAACTTGTATGGGCATTGGCAGACCAATCTTGGCATGGTTTCATCTGCAAACAGCTTTCAGATCCGGCGCGGCCCTGGGGTGGGGGGAGGCTGGCTAGCCGGCGCGGCCCCGGGGCGGGGGGAGGCAGGCTAGCCGGCGAGGTCCAGGGGAGGGAGGAGGCAGGCTAGCCGGCGAGGTCCAGGGGAGGGGGAGGCAGGCTACCCGGGCGAGGCCAGGGGAGGTGGGAGGCAGGCTAGCCGGCGAGGTCCCAGGGGAGGTGGGAGGCAGGCTAGCCGGCGAGGTCCTGGGTAGGTGGGAGGCAGGCTAGCCGGCGAGGCCCAGGGGAGGGGGGAGGCAGGCTAGCGGCGAAGGCCAGGGGAGGGGGGAGGCAGGGGAGCCGGCGTGGCCCGGGGGAGGTGGGAGGCAGGCTAGCCGGCGAGGCCCAGGGGAGGGGGGAGGCAGGCTAGCCGGCGAGGTCCAGGGGAGGTGGGAGGCAGGCTAGCCGGCGAGGCCCAGGGGAGGGGGGAGGCAGGCTAGCCGGCACGGCCCTGGTGTGGGGGAGGCAGGCTAGCCGGCGGGGTCCAGAAAGGTGGGAGGCAGGCTAGCCGGCGGCCAGGGGGGGGGAGGCAGGCAGCCGGCGAGCCAGGGGAGGGGGAGGCAGGCTAGCCGGCGAGGCCCAGGGGAGGGGGGAGGCAGGCTAGCCGGCGAGGCCCAGGGGAGGGGGGAGGCAGGCTAGCCGGCGAGGCCCAGGGGCGGGGGGAGGCAGGCTAGCCGGCGAGGCCCAGGGGAGGGGGGAGGCAGGCTAGCCGGCGAGGCCCAGGGGAGGCAGGCTAGATGGTGAGGCCTGGGAGGGGGAGGCAGGCTAGATGGTGAGGCCTGGGGGAGGAGGCAGGCTAGATAGTGAGGCCCAGGGGAGGGGGGAGGCAGGCTAGATGGTGAGGCCCAGGGGAGGCAGGCTAGATGGTGAGGCCCAGGGGAGGCAGGCTAGATGGTGAGGCCTGGGGGAGGAGGCAGGCTAGATGGGCCTTTCTCTGGAGACAGCAATGCGCATGACACTGTGTTACTTCCATTTCTACCTTTCAGCATCCGGAAGTTACACTGGTTAATCTAGGTAATGGAGTTGCATACGACACTACACATGCCTTGCCCTTTCCAGGCTTCGTTCTGGAGACGGCAATGCGCATGACACTTCCGTTTCTGCCTTTTAGCGTCCGGAAGTTACACCGGCCATCCAGGGCAACGGAGCTACACGCGACACAGGTGAGTTTAATGTTCTTAATGTTTTTCTGGCTATATATAGTATATGTTTAGCACACTTTGCTAGGCTATGAGTAAGGGTGGTGTCTCACCCGAAACGCGTCAGACCGATGCAGACTGCAGACTCCAGGTGTTGTTGCTTTTAAGGGAATCGAATAAAGAAGTTGTACTTTACATTTGGGATCTTCCGTCTCCGTGCTGTTACACTACCTCCTTCTTCAACAGGCTAGATGGTGAGGCCTGGGGAAGGCGGAGGGGTTGGCAGGCTAGATGGTGAGACCCCAGTAGTAAAGTGAAGGACACTTACCAGCCTAAGTGAATGGTCCTCCGCAGGAGCAGGTATCTTCTTGGATAGGGAGGAAGCTCATCTGTTCAGTATCCTGCCAGGCCTGCAGGGGGCGGGGCCGAAGCACTGAGCAGGCGGAGCCAGGCAGTCAGTGCTTTTCTCCTGTACTGTGCACCAAGCTGCCGGCCTCGCCCCCTGAGCTCACTGTGTGAGCTGTGCTGTTCATGCCTCCTCCTGCCTCAGTGAGTGGAGCGGCCGCTGCGGAGCTGCGCATCCTTGGCAATAGGTTTTTCTCCTTGATGTCTGTGCTTACAGCATCAGGAATCATGACAGTCCTGACTCCTGATGCTGCCAGTACGGACACTGAGGCGTGGAGCTGCCCATAGCAGCAGCCATGACTCTCCTTTGGCCCGGTTCACACGGCTTATTCAAGCCGTAATTGCGGGACGGATTTCGCCCGCAATTATGGCTTGAGCAAAGGGCCGGGCGGGGGCGCTGCCCGCCGCCCATAGACTTTCATTATCCATGGCGCATATCCCGCCGGGATAATGAACATGTCACTTTCTCCCCACCCAGCGGATTCGCCGAGCGGAGAGGAGAGACGTAATTCACAGTTCTCTATGAGAAATGTGGATTACCGTAATGGCTGGGTCGGATTCAAGACGTACTGCAGCGCAGTACAGCGCGCTATACAGCTGCAATCTGTCCCTGCAATAAGCCGTGGGAACGGCCCTTTAGTGTACACAGCTACACCTAATGTCCTTAACAGCGGCGCTGCTCCCATATTAAAGAAGGTAGGAGCAGCGCCAGCTGATTGGATGTAAATGCAGGCGGCCCAGGAGTCACACGGCCTGCCGGGCATCCGCCCGGTTGTGCATGTGCTCAGTCCGGGCCTGACTGTGCATATCCCAAACACACACTGTTTTGAGCAGTCGTTTTACATTTGTATTTGCTTTTTATTTTCTCTTATTTTTTTCTAACTTCTCTATTTGTTTATATTTTTATGAAGGATACAAATGTATATATTTACAATCATGGGAACATACATTAATATACGTTTTTTAATTGACATATCATTAAAAAAAGTATACTGTAACGTGTACATTTTTGCACACATCCTCTATGTGAATGCTTTGCATGGCCTAAGAAATGTGGCTGAGCCATGGTAAATACATTACCACTAATTGCTATGCTGTACCTGTACTTGCCATGATTTTAATGGGAACCTGTCAGGTGATTTATGCTACCCTATCTGAGCGCAGAATATGATGGGAGGGAGAGGAGCTGAGCTCTGTGATATATAGGGTTATATTATAATGCTGAGCTGTAAATAGCTCCCAATTTAAAGGGTTCCAGCGCTCTATCCTTAATGTATAAGCTCATATGAGCAATACACACTATACCTTAATATTTTAAAGGTATATTTATTGTGCACATGAAATTACATAAAACAATTAAAAAAAATTTCATACATAAAAACAATATAAACCCTAAAAGACTCTACGCGTTTCGCACGCCTCTAGCGTGCTTCATCAGGAGTGGTGATCTTATGGGCTGATACCCATTATATACTATTCCCTTGTTACAATGAACCAACCAAATTGCAGCGCCCCACCCGTACATGCACTTACAACTGTCCTCCAACAAAATACTTATTACCAATACTTTTTCGATATCGTTGTCATACCTGAGTTCTTCCAGATAGAAGTTTGTCCCCTCGATCTGCAGACGCTCATCTCGTGGCTGGCGCCATGGGAGGAAGCGCGTCACTGAGAAGGGCACTTCCGCCCGCTCCAGTCCGGCGCTCACAGTACCCATCTGCGCATGCTCCACCTTGTGAACGTCCGCTCTAGGTTGCCACTACTATATCATTCAACGAGCTCGTACGTTTATATCACCCTCACAATGATCACAATATATGGAAATCTATACTGCGGAATATTGAACCTTATTAATTGCTACCATATAGCTGTATCCTCCAGATCTTGAAAGCATATTAACGATGTACAAATAAATATTTGTTTGGGGAGAGATTTTTCAATAAACTATTTCTTGCCCCTCATTAAGGCCATATGGATTAAGGGTGTTTAATTTAAACATCCAAAATGTTTCTTTATTAATGAGGGACTGTAACCGGTCAGGGACATTCTCGTGTACATAGTCGTGTACATACTTTTACAACCATATGTAGTTCAATTGAAAAGCCATTTAAAAGATTCCGACCAGGTGATCAGAGAGCTGGTAGGGATGGAATGGGACATGTTGTATTCCTTTGTAACTATGGATATCACAGCACTTTATTCCAATATACGGCACGACTTAGGAATACAGGCAGTTGGAACATATCTTGATAATGATAGTTCGGTCAGTGAAGACAAGAAGATTTTTATATTGGAGGGTTTGGAAATAATTTTAAAAAACAATTATTTTAAATATGGCGACCTACATTACCATCAGCAGGTTGGCACGGCGATGGGGACCAGAGTAGCCCCATCGCTGGCCAACCTGTTCATGGGTCATTTTGAAGAAGTTTTTATCTATTCGGATTTTAATAAGTTTCGATCTAACATCGTTTATTTTAAAAGGTTTATTGATGATCTTATATTTATTTGGCGGGGAACTAAGGATGAGGCTGATAAATTTTTGAATTTTTTAAATATGAATAATTGGGGCATTACTTTTACCTTGAATATGAATCCAAAAGAAATACAATTTTTAGATCTACAATTATACTGTGAAAATAACAAAATCCTCTCTAAAACATTTTTTAAACCGGTGGATTCCAACAATTACGTGCACTTTACAAGTAGCCACTACAAAAAATGGACACGTAACGTACCCTTCGGACAATTCCGGAGGGTATGTAAAAATTGCACTTTAGACGAGGTATATAAAAATCAAGCAGAGGTTCTGAAAGAAAGGTTCATTCAGAAAGGATACCCCAGGAAATTGGTCCAGAATGCTAACGAAAAAGCCCTTGCAATGACACAGGAGGATTGTGTCACATAGAAACAAAGAGTGAATATTCAGACATATAAAAATAATTTTATCACGACATATTCGTCCCAACATAAAGATCTATATGGGATCCTGGCAAAACATTGGGATATCCTCTCATCAGATCCGGTATTGAAGCCATATACAGCAACAAAATCCCGCATCACATATCGGAGAGCGAGCACCTTAAAAAACAGTCTAGCACCGTCACATCAAAAAGTCTATAATAATAAACTTAATGATCCAAAGGAAGATTCTGTGAATAATCCAAAAGGTGCATTTCCTTGTGGTTTCCCCATCTGTAAATGTTGCCAAATGATACAAGTGGGTGATACCTTCCAGCAGGGGCGTCGCTAGGCAGCATCATTCGGGGCAGAAGCCCCGGATGTAAAGCCTTCTGCCCCGAATGATTAGTCTCCTAACTCTCTCTGCTCGCTGCAGTGAGAAGCTCCGCCCACCTCCAGAGCCTCAGCACTCAGAGAGCAGTGAGAGCAGCCCCTCCTCTTCTGTGCTCCCTGCACAGCCCTCCCCCGGAGCTACAGCACCGACAGCAAGGTTCCCTGCCTGCTTCTGACGGCTCCTGCAGCAGATCGTCGGCCCCATCACTATGGAAACCAGAAGGAGTTTCTGGTTTCCTCAAGTCTTCCAGAGCTGCCTAAACAGCCCAGGAGCTTCTAAGACCCCAGTGACCCTGCATAAGGTATGTCCTGAGGCAGGATGGAGGGCTGTACCCCCACCTCATATGTCTATGCTCATATACTGGACCTGTGTCACAGAGGTACAGTATATTAGTATATACATACACATAGGGACAGTATATACACAAATGTAACACACAGGTAAATACTGGACATGTGTATATACTGTCCCTGTGTGTATATTACAGTATATATATTTATATACACACTACACTACTATATATATATATATATATATATATATATATATATATATATATATATATATATATATATATACACATACACACACGTGTACTTCACACAGGGACAGTATATACATGTATAATACTTATCTGGGTGTTACATTTGAGCATATACTGTCCCTGTGTGAAGTACACGTGTGTATGTGTGTATATATATATATATATAGTGGTGTAGTGTGTATATAAATATATATACTGTAATATATACACAGGGACAGTATATACACAAATGTAACACACAGGTAAATACTGGACATGTGTATATACTGTTCCTGTGTGTATATTACAGTATATATATTTATATACACACTACACCACTATATATATATATATATATATATATACACACATGTACTACACACAGGAACAGAATATACACAAATGTAACACACAGGTAAATATTATACATGTATATACTGTCCCTGTGTGAAGTACATGTGTGTGTGTGTGTATATATATATATATATATATATATATATATATATATATGTATATATTTGTGTAGTGTGTATATAAATATATATATACTGTAATATACACACAGGAACAGTATATACACATGTCCAGTATTTACCTGTGTGTTACATTTGTGTATATTCTGTTCCTGTGTGTAACAGCTGGGTAGGGGCCATCTGCAGTGAGATAAGTCTGATGTATTAAAGTGGTCAAGCAAATAATAAGTGAAAAAAAAAACAAATAAAAAAAAACACACATATAACCTTTTCCCCATTACAAATGCTTGTGAATGAAAAATTGTAAAAAAAAAGTACACATATTTGGCATCACCGTGTGCGTATCAACCCAGTGCTGTAAAACTGATATTTTACCCCCTCCATGAACACTGCTACAAATTTTTTGTTTTAAAAAAAAAACATTTTTTGTTCATCCCACTGTACAAGAAATTGAATAAAAAGCAATCAAAAAGTCCCATGAGCCTCAGAACAGTACCAATGAAAAAAGTTATGGCTATTAGAATGGTATGAATTGGGTATTGCTGTAATCGTGTTTATGCCCCACAGTAAGTGCTGTAAAAAAAAATTAAAAACACTACCAGGATTTTTTATACACTTTGCCTCATAAAATTTGGAATACAAGGTGATCAAAAAACATATATTGCCCAAAATGGTACCAGTAAAAATGTCTGCTCATCCTGCACAAAATAAGCCTTTACACGGCTCTATCAACATAAATGAAAAAAAAGAGTTATAGATGAAAAAAGAAGAAAAAAAATGGAAAACAGCTGTGTCATTTAGGAGTTAAACTACATCACCACATATACCGTATTGTTCAGACTATAAGAGGCACTTTTGTGCCCCCAAATTTGGGAAGAAAATGAGGGTGCAACCTATATTTTGATTCCAGCAGGAGGTAGGAGTGGGACAATGCTGTAGGCCGTGGGCTGGGAGGATGGGGTATGTGGTCGGAGACCATCAGTAAGGGAGTCAAGAGCAGAGTCTCTGCTGCTGGAAGCTAGCGGCGGGGTTTAATTATCCCCTTCATCCATATGGATGTCCCTGAACATCTAAATGGCATGAAGGATGTATAAAGCGGGCTCACACGCTGAGCCCACTCTATGCATGGCAGACAGCGACTGTTCCTTACACTCACCGCTAACAAAGGGCCCGTGCCCCGAATGTTTTAAGACCCTAGCAACGCCCCTGCCTTCCAGTCTACGGCTACTAAAGAATCATACAAAATTAAACATCGGTTATCATGTAACTCTAGTTTTGTGATCTATTTGATCACTTGTGATTGTGGAAAGCAGTATATTGGGAGAACATCCACAAAATTATCGCAAGGATGAGCAACCATCGTTATAGTATAAAAAAGGGTAATAGATTATATAGCTTACCAAGACACATACAGGAAACACATAGTGATAATCATTATTGTTTAAAACTTCAACCTATATACTATGTACACAAGAATGTCCCTGACCGGTTTACAGTCCTCATTAATAAAGAACCTATTTTGGATGTTTAAATTAAACACCCTTAATCCATATGGCCTTAATGAGGTGCAAGAAATAGTTTATTGAAAAATCTCTCCTCAAACAAATATTTATTTGTACATCGTTAATATACTTTTAAGATCTGGAGGATACAGCTATATGGTAGCAATTAACAAGGTTCAATATTCCGCAGTATAGATTTCCATATATTGTGATCATTGTGAGGGTGATATAAACGCAAGAGCTAGTTGAATGATATAGTAGTGGCAACCTAGAGCGGACGTTCACAATGTGGAGCATGCGCAGATGGGTACTGTGAGCGCCGGACTGGAGCGGGCGGAAGTGCCCCCTCAGTGACGCGCTTCCTCCCATGGCGCCAGCCACGAGAATGAGCGTCTGCAGATCGAGGGGACTAACTTTCATCTGGAAGAACTCAGGTATGACAACGATATTGAAAAAGTATTGGTAATAAGTATTTTGTTGGAGGATAGTTGTAAGTGCATGTACGGGTGGGGCGCCGCAATTTGGTTGGTTCATTGTAACAAGGGAATAGTATATAACGGGTATCAGCCCATAAGATCACCACTCCTGATGAAGCACGCTAGAGGCGTGCGAAACGCGTAGAGTCTTTTAGGGTTTATATTGTTTTGATGTATGAAATTTTTTTTAATTGTTTTATGTAATTTTATGTGCACAATAAATATACCTTTAAAATATTAAGGTATAGTGTGTATTGCTCATAAGAGCTTATACATTAAGGATAGAGCGCTGGAACCCTTTAAATTGGGAGCTATTTACAGCTCAGCATTATAATTTAATTCCTTGGATCTCCTCGTGCGGAGGAAAGAGCGTGTTGAAGTGGCCAGCAGCCCTACCATTGGATACACATCCACAAATGAGTTGTACCATTGTATAGTACAACTTGCTCAGGTGAGCATACAATATATTTTTATTCTAACCTTATTGTAAAATTTAATACACTATTGGCGTGTGCCTTTGTGTCCTCCCATCCTTTTTTTTCTCCTGAGTTATACAGCACAAGAACGACTCTTTTATAGGTTTATTGATAGAGGAGAGAAGCTAGAGCTCTGTGATATATAGGGTTTTATGAAGAGGAGAGAAACTTAGCTCTGTGATATATAGGTTTATATGATTTGGAGCAGGATTTCTGGTAAAAAGCCAAGAAAATATTGACAGGATTTCTAAAGAGACAGTGGAAGTCCAGCTTATCTTGCCTACATATAGTGATTGACAGCTTTCTCTGTATTAGTGTGTGTAGAGCAAACTGTCAATCACTGTATGTGGGTGGAGTCAGTAGGAGTTTCAGTTCAGATTGTCATACAAATGCATTGACTTCAGCAGAAGTTCCAGGTTGCATACTGCTGTGGCAGAAACAAGCATGTTGTCCACCTGGAGGCTCACCTTAGAGATCTTGAGGAGCTGAATGCAACTCTGAGGTTGATTGACAGTCAGGAGAAGAGGGTGGAGAAATGTGCCAGGAAGAGCAGACAAATAACTGGGTTGATGTAGTCAGGGGGAATAGAACAGGTGCCCAAAGAAGTCTAAAGTCTTAAAGTTTAAAGATCTAAAGTGTATGCGACTGACAAAGATAGCAGAGTACAGTGCTCTGCCATCTTTGAAAGTCCCATAGACTTTGAATTGAGCAGCAGTGCGCATTCACCATTCAAAGGCTTCCTCACTGTGCAATCACATTAAGGAGGAACAGAATGCTACTAAACCCCTTACCGCCGGAGCCAGTTTTGGCCTCTTTGACCGAGCCCCATTTTTTAAATCTGCCATGTATCACTTTATGTGAGAATAACTTTTTGACACTTTAACCTATCCATGTGATTCAGAGATTGTTTTCTCGTGACAAATTGTGCTTTAAGATAGTAAGAAATTTTGGTCCAAAAAGTCCTTTTTTATTTGTGAAAAATATCAAAGTATCGTGAAAAATTTGAAAAATTTACCATTTTCAAACTTCAAAAATTTCTGCGTGTAAGACAGATATTTATTCCACTCAAAATATCCTATAACTAGCATCTACCATATGTCTACTGTAGGTTTTTAAATGTCTTTTTTTATTTATGATATTAGGGGGCTTATAAATTTAGTAGTAATTTTCAAATTTGCAAGAAAATTTGCAATATACATTTTTTTTAGTTCTAACGTGATTTTGATTGGCCTGTATGTTAGATACCAACATAAATGACCTCATATAAGAGACTACACCCCTTAAAGTATTCAAAACAGCATTTAGGAAGTTTATTAGCCCATTAGGTGTTTCACAGGAATTGAAGCAAAGTGGAGGTCAAATTTAAAATTTCACTTTTTTTGCAGATTTAAAATTTTCAGCCATTATTCACAAGAACTCGGTAGATGTGATCAGGGAAAAGCAACATGATATTGATTCCCCGGATTCTGCTGTTTTCAGAGATATCCCATATGTGGCCCTAGTGCACTATTTGGCTCAACCACAAGCCCCAAAATAGGAGGTGCACCTACCGGACTCTGGGATCTCATTTTCATTACAATTTTATTTAGGCGACATTTCAGCCCCGGACACTCTACGGGGCTAAAACTTAATAAACACCCCTAAAAAGACCCCATATTCGAGACTACACCCCTTAAGGAATATATCCAGGGGTGTAGTGAGTATATTAACCCCCCACAGGTGTTTCACAATTTTTTTTAGCATTAGGCTGGGAAAATTATTTTTTTTTTTCCAACAATCTGCAATTTTAGCTGAAAATTTTGAATTTTTACAAGGAATTCTGTAAAAAGAGCATCCCAAATTTTGTTAAGCAATTTCTTCCAAGTTCGACAATACCCTACATGTGGGTGTAAACTGCTGTTTGGGCTCATGGCAGGGCGTACAAGGGAGGAAGTGCTATTTTGCTTTTGGAATGCAGATTTTGGTGGGGTCATGTTGCATTTGCCAAGCCCCTAAAGTACCAGAAAAGGTGAAACCTCACAGAAATCACCCCATTTTGGATTCAACACCCCTCATGGATCTCATCTAGGGGTGTACTGTGCATTTTAGGTGTACAGGTGGTCCATAGAATTTTTTAGCATTGGGCTATGAAAATGAGGGGAAAAAACGCAGTTCCAAGATTGTTTTTTGGGCTTCATTTTTACAGTGTTCGCCGTACGGGATAAGTGACAGGAAAAATTTACTGTGTGGGTTGGTACAATTGCAATGATATACATTTTATATAGTTTTTTATGTTTTATTAATTTTACACAATAGAAATAGTTCTATAAGAAATTGCGTTTATATGTTGTCCTATTCTGACAGCCATAACTTTTTTATTTTTCTGTGCACTGAGCTGATTATGGGCTTGTTTTTTGCGGGATGAGTTGAAGTTTTTATTAGTAACATTATGGGGTGCATATGACGCTTTGATCACTTTTTATTAAGGTTTTTGTGAGGCATTTTGAACAAAATACAGCATTCCCGGTAGTGTTTTATATTTTTATTTTTTACATCGGTCACCGTGTGGTATAAATGACATGCTAGTTTTACTCAGCAGGTTGATACGATTACAACTATACCCAATTTGTATTTTTTTTATAGGTTTTAATGCTTTTACACAATAAAAACACTTTTTTTCAAAAAGGAAAACACGTTTTTGCATCGCCATAATCTGAGCCATAACTTTTTTATTTTTCGGTTTACGGAGCTGTGTTGTGTCTTGTTTTTTGCAGGATGAGTTGAAGTTTTTATTTGTATAATTTTTTGTGGGATAAAACTTTTTGATCAGTTTTAAATCCATTTTTTGGAAGGAAGGGTGAAGAAAATACTGCAATCCTAGTAGTGTTTTTTATTTTTATTTTTAACAGCGCTCATCGTGCAGTAACCGTGACAAGTTAGATTTACTCTCTGGGTCAATACAATTACGGCGATACCCAATTTATATATTTTTTTTTATTTTGAAGCGCTTTAAAAAAAAAAAATGTGTTTTATTGTGTAAAACAATATTTATGCATCTCTGTTCTGAGAGCCACAGCTTTTTTATTTTTCCGTATACAGAGCTGTGTAAGGACATTTTTTTGCAGGATGAATTGACATTTTAATTGGTACAACGTTGGAGTTTATATGAGTTTTTGATCACTTTTTATTCCATTTTATGTGCTGCAGAATAAACAAAAAACGCAATTCTGTGACTGTTTTTTATTTTTATTTTTTTACGGTGTTCACCGTGCGGGTTAATTAATGTGACAGATTTATAGGGCAGGTCGTTAAACACGCGTCGATAACAAATATGGGTACTTTATTTATTTTTGATCTTTTTTGGGGCGATTGCCGTTTGTAAAGGGGAAAAGGGCGGTGTACGTGTTTTTATTTTATTTTTTGTGTTTGTGTTTTACTTTTTTTCACTTTTAACATTTATTTTTACTTTTTTACACTTTTTTTTACTTTTTCTTCTGTTAGAAGGCAGGCCTGTACACAGTACTAGTACTGTGTACTGGTCGCCATGACAACTGCCTGTCACCATGCCCACAATGCATTGCGGGCATGGTGACGACACAGATGAAGTGCCGTTCACTTCCCGAGACCATCAGGCAGGAGATCGGTGCCGCACTACAGTGCGGCAGCCGACAGGAGCAGGCAGGAGGAGCTCCCTCCTCCTGCTTGTGGCTTCATTATCGCAACCATGACAGGCTGCGGTAATGAAGCGTTAATCACCCGTGGCCGGAGCTCACCCGTGGCCGGTGGTCCAATGTCGCGATCGTGTGCGGCTCGCCCGCAAGCCCGCACGATCGCCAGGACGCATGCATACGTCCATTTGCGGGAAGTCACTTCCCGCTAGGGCGTATGCATACGTCCTATGTCGGGAAGGGGTTAAAGTACTTCCTGCCCTTGAACCAGGGTCAGTTCGTTGTTGTCTTCATACATAGCGCTTGACCCCTGGCTGCTGTATCGCTGCTGTTACCATGCATTACCTATGTGTTACCAGTATGCTACCTGTTGTTACCTGCCACTGTATCAAGTCCATAGTATCTGCTGTTCCTGCCACTGTACCAAGCTAGTTACCTGCCTGGGACTTAGCTATCTGTCTACAGCTATACCTGCTGTGATTTGTCACCTCTATCCTGTTCTTTGGCTGTCACTGTGTACCCACCTATACCATCTTGCCCAAGGTGATCAGTGAGGATCCACTGGTGATCGACGGGTCAGTGTATGTGTATACTGACACCGCCGGATCGTGTCAGTACGAATTAACCATATAATGGATCCTGTCGATGTGGTCTTGTCTGATATCGAGCACCTGACAACCATAGTGAACCGTCATGGCGTCTACTTGGAGCAACTCTTCTAGAACCTACAGACCATTACCACCCATTTGGATTAAGTTGTGTCTGCACTGGCATCTACACCTGCTCTGCTACCTGTGGCAGCTCCGCCTCCCGCTGTCATGACCAGTTCCAGTCCGGAACCTGCCTCTGCCTGCCCGTTACTTCATAGACCCTGTGACGCGGGAGTGGATCCGCTGGGCCAACGCAAGCGATGATAGCTAAGCCACGCCAGGGAACGGAGTCTAAGTAGCCCCCGGTTTTCACCAGAGCCCGCCGCAAAGCGGGATGGTCTTGCTGCGGCGTGAGGCTACCAGGTCGTTACCCCTGACGTGACTTGCTTGCGATGGCGGCCGGGGTACAGCGTGGTGCAAAATCGTAATCCGGAGGCGTAGTCGGGGACAGGCAGAAGGTCAGGGCAGGCGGCAGAGATTCGTGGTCAGAGGCAGGCAGACGGTCAGGGCAGGCGGCAAACAGGCAAGGTCAGGAAACGTAAGCAGGCGGACTGGTACACGGGAAATCAAGACTGAACTCAACACACTCTAAACGCTCCAAAAACACACCAACAGACTGGCAGCGAGTGCTAGGAATGTCTACCATATATAGGACCAGCGGCCGACAATTAACCAATTAAAGGCGCGCTGGCCCTTTAAATCCTGACCAGCCGTCGCGCGCGCGCCTTAAGCAGGGATTATGCGCGCGGCGGCTGTCAGAGCTGGAGACAGGAGCGGGGACTGGTAAGTACGGGGTTTCCAGCCCTAGGGCAGAAGGACCACGGCTGCGGGCAGCCGCAGCACCCGTGCCGGACCCCATGCGCACCGGGGGACGGCCGCGGCGAGCTGCGGCGCCGCGCGCCGTGACAGACCCCCATATGTGTCACAGATTTCTCAACCAATTTAATATCCACTTCGAGGTCTTGGCTCACCAATTTCCATCTGACCATGCCAAGGTGCTCTTTATCATCAGCCTGCTGTCAGGTGAAGCCTTGGCCTGGGCCCTCTGGGAGAAAGGGGATCCGCTGACAGGGGATCTACAGGAGTTCCTGTGCGCCTTTCGAAAAATCTTTGATCAACCTGGGCGCAACACCTCTGCTGCATCATTGCTGCTCTGATTCCATAAAGGCGACTCCACTGTGGGCCAGTATGCCATTCAGTTCCATATCTTGGCTTCGGAGCTTGCTTGGAACAATGAGGCCTCTGTGCCTTGTACTGGAATTTCCAAGTTTACCTCACCAGGCACCTGCATTCCCTCAAGTTGAATCCATGGAGGGGAATCATATTCACCTTACCCCGAAGGAACGTACCCACCGACACAGCTTAAACTTGTGATTGTACTGTGGTGGTACTAAACATTACCTGAAGAATTGCCTGGTTTGTCTGGCTGTGCCCCAGAAATCCAAGTGCCAAGGTTTTGTAAGTGAGGTGAATCTGAGCAATGATTCTCCTGCTCCTCGTTTTGACCACACCTGTCACTCTTAGTTTTTCTTCTGGCTCCAAGTTCCAAGTCCCTGCTCTTCTGGATTCCGGTTCTTCTGAGAACTTTACCCGTCTCTACTGGAGAAGTTATGTCTGCTTGTCTCCCATCTGCAGAAGCCCCTGTGTTTTTCATCGATCAAAGGGGAGATTCTGAAGGAGCCTTTTCAGTTCTGTACCAAACCTGTGTCTCTCCAAGTCAGAAATTCCCATAGAGAGGAACTTGGTTTCTATGTCCTGCCAAGTTCCTCGGCTCTGGTCCTGCTTTGTCTTCCGTGGTTCCAATGTCGTGACCCGTCCTTGGATTGAAAAACAGGTGACGTTTTCCAATGGGGTGAGCAATGCTACTCTTGCCTCCTCAAGTCTGCCCATCCGGTGCAATCCCGCCCATCCATTTCTCTGCCCATTTCTGCTGTTTTGCCTGTAGAGGAATCTCAAGCACAAGAAGAGCCTCTGGTCGGTGAAAACATCTCAGAATCCCACCCACCTCTCCCCCTGCCTACTGTTTCCGTTGTTTTTGCTCCCCAAGTCCATGAAGTCATCCAGGACTTTCAGGACACCTCCTCTGATGACTGTTCCTTGGATACCGAGGATGAGGTGGGTACCCTTAGTTGCTTTTCCGGTACCCAGTTAGCCCAGAGTGGATGGACTAAGGGGGAGGGGGGTATTGTCGCGGTGCATGCCGAGGCCTCTGTCATGGACCGCGGTCGTGCCTGTGCCTCTACTAAATTTCCCGTTACCTGCCTGCCTTTGTTATGAATAGTCCATAGTTTTAAGGGATGTACGCCAAGGCTCAGTGCTGAGTCCAGTTTTAATCAATGTATTTATTACTGATATAGGGGAGGGGATTATTAGCACTGTTACTTTTTTTGCTGAAAACACCAAGCTATGTAACATAGTTTTTACAACGAAGGGTTGTAAACCTACTGTGCCACTGGCAGGGCTTGCTCCAAGAGTGCATGACTAAGCGGCTGTTGAGTTTCTTCACAGAGCCTCTGGTGGTGAGGTTGGCTTAACCCACGATAGTTGCCAGGTACCACCTCAGAGCTGCCTCCAGCAGTGGCAGCTGACCCAGGTGTCAGGGTACAGACATAGCCGGGTTAGTAACAAGAATAGCAGACAAAATGTACCATGATATATGTCAGGATGGGCTTATCAAAAGGCACACCAGAGATGTGGATCCTTTGGACCACCGCAAGTGTTGGTATTAGACACGCGAGGGAGCGGAGTCTAAGTAGGTCCGGTTTTCACCAGAGCCCGCCGCAAAGTGGGATGGACTTGCTGCGGTGGAGAACTACTCGGTTGCTACCCCTGATGTGACTTGCTTGCAGTGGCTGCTGAGGTGTGACGTGGTACAAAATCATGAAGCAAGCTCGTAGCCGGGGACAGGCAGGTAGGTCAGGACAGGCGGCAAGGTTTGTGGTCGAGGGACGGAGGCAGTAGGTACGGTACTCCGTAAACGCAAGATACTATAGGAACGCTTCCTCTCAAGTCACAGGGACCATAGGAAAAGGCAGGACTTAAATAGAATCCGTGTCCAGTGAAAGCCAATCACCGGCGCATTGTCCCTTTAAATTTAGATGTAGTACCACGCGCACCCGGCCAGCAACAGGAGCGCCTGCTCGGTCAGCAGCAGGAGCGCGGTAAGGTAAGTAGAGAGCAGAGCTGTGAGTGAGGACCGGGTAGCGGCGCCACTCGCTGCAGAAGATGCCGCTACAGTACCCATTACAGTACACCCCGTTAGGCCTCCCCCTCTTTCTAGCCTGCAGAAACCTAGTCAGGAGATCCTGGTCCAGGATATTATCCTCCGGCTCCCACGACCTTTCCTCCGGCCCAAACCCCTTCCAGTCAACCAAGAAAAATTGTCTCCCTCTAACCGTCTTCCTGGCCAAAATCTCCTTAGCCGTAAAAACATTGGTGGAGTCAGATGCATTAGACGGGGAAGCCACAGGTCGTGAGAACCGATCAAAGGGGATGTGTCGCTTCTTTAGTTCGGCTGATTCATACTGCTCTCAGCTTCTCAACTCTAGAAATGCAGGGGCGTTTCTTCCCCTCCAAGCTGGGTGACATCATCCCCCCTTCACTGTTCATGCTGGCTCCCGAGACTCCCCCCCCCCTCTGTCACTGTGTCTCTCCCTATCAGTCTTATTTTGTAAGAGATGTATACATACCACAGGCGTCATTCAATCTAGACTGAGCACTCTTCTCTCAGAGCTGGAGATTTGTTACAGCTTTCTATGAACGGCACAGATCTTGCTTCTATGAAGGAGAGGCAGGGATCGACACACACTTGTGCTGTTTCCTGATTATAGAAGCCCTGCCCGGGTAATTCTGTTTTTCTGGGTGTGCAAAAAGGTGAAAATGTGCCGGTCCCTTACTTTGAGTGAAAGACAGGAATGCAAGCTCTGTGAATACAGCCCACCAGGCGGAAAAAGAATGTAAATGAGCTCTCAGCTAGTGAAATGCAAGGAGGAGGGATCTGACCAGCACTGGATATCAGTGTAAACAGAAACAGAAGATAAGGAATCCTGTGATAACAAGTCAGCTTTGCTAATGACATCCAATTGCAAAGTTGTTTGTATTCAATGTCCCCTTATTCTGAAGACCATTCAATGAAATGATACAACCCCTTTAAGGATGACCGGTTTCAGCAGGGAGACGTGGAAGGAGTTTGGGATGCACATAGTAGGAGGGAGCCGGAGTTTGTAGGCCACAGGGTTGATGCGTCTCAGGACTTCAAAGGGGCCTAGAAACCGGGGACCAAGCTTATAGCTGGGAATCTTGAGGCGGACATACCTGCCAGACAACCATACCTTATCTCCCGGGACAAAGGATTGAGGGGTCTCCTTTTCTTGTCCGCCTGAACCTTCATACGGGTCGAAGCCTGAAGCAGAGATTGGCGTGTCTTCTTCCATATGGCAGATAATTCACGGACGAGATTGTCCACCGCAGGAACATCGAAGGAGGCAGAGGGCAGCGGAAGGAGGGAACGGGGGTGTCGGCCGAAGACCACGAAAAAAGGAGATGCCTCGGCAGAATCTGACTCCAGAGAATTGTATGAAAATTCAGCCCATGGCAATAAACTAGATCAATCATCGTCTCGAGCAGACAGTGGCGGAGATAGGTACCCAAGACCTGATTAACCCTTTCCACTTGGCCATTGGATTGTGGGTAGTAAGCAGAAGAAAAGTCCAGTTTGACTTGTAATTGAACTCCCCGCTCCGAGACGATATGTTGTGGAAGTCCATGCAGCCGGAAAATATATTGGAAGAAGAGATTGGCCAGGCGTGGAGTGGAAGGAAGACCAGGCAGTGGAACGAAGTGCGCCATTTTAGAGAATCGGTCAGTGACCACCCAGATAACAGTATTACCGGCAGAAGGAGGTAAGTCGGTGATAAAGTCCATAGCAATGTGAACCCATGGACTGTTAGGAACTGGCAGAGGTTGCAGCAGCCCCGCCGGTTTGAGACGAGGAGATTTGTTGCGAGTAAAAGTGGAACATGCCTCCACGAATTCTTTCACATTTTTGGCCAGATCAGGCCACCAGTAAAAACAGGAAATCAGGGAACAATACTTTCGAACCCCAGGGTGTCCGGCCATTCGAGAACAATGACCCCAGTTCAGCACCCTTTTCCGGAGCGCAGGGCGCACGTACGTCTTGCCCAGGGGTGCGTGTTGGAGGTTTACGGGAGCCGCGGATATCAGACATTCTGGGGGTACAATGTGCCGAGGAGTGGCCTCTTCTTCTCCACTAACGTCTGAGGCACGAGAAAGGGCATCGGCTTTGACATTCTTCTCTGCCGGTCGGAAGTGGATAACAAAATTGAAACGGGACATAAACAGCGACCACCTGGCTTGGCATGGGTTTAGACATTGCACTGTTTGGAGGTAGAGGAGATTCTTGTGATCGGTGAAGATGTTTACGGGATGCCGAGCACCCTCCAGGAGGTGGCGGCATTCCTCCAAGGCAAGCTTCATAGCCAGTAGCTTCCGATCCCCGATGGTGTAGTTTCTCTCAGTGGGCGAAAAGGTTTTAGAGAAGAAACCGCAGGTCCGAGTCTTGTTAATGGTTATTTTGTTGAGTCCGTGGTAATCGATGCAAGGGCACAGTGACCCGTCCTTTTTTTCCACAAAGAAGAAACCAGCACCTGTGGATGAGGTAGATTTGCGAATAAGGCCTTTCATAGATTTTTTTGAACGTAGGTTGACATAGCCCGGGTCTCGGGTACAGAGAAAGGGTAGATCCTATCCAGGGCAGTAGGTCTATAGGGCAATCATAGGGACGATGAGGAGGAAGAGTTTCCGCTTGCTTCTCAAAGAAAACGTCCTGGAAGTCCTGATACTGTGTCGGCAGACCCGGTAGAGGCTTTGGAGATAGCCGTGGAGGAGTGGGGCGCACCGGGCGAGGTACCACTAAGCAGCGAGACTGGCAGTCTTGATCCCAGCGCATAACTTCGCCCGTCTTCCAGTCAAGTATAGGGGCCTGACGCTGCATCCATGGAAGCCCCAGGAGGACAGCCGAGGATGAACGGGGTAACACGAAGAATGCAATCCTCTCTTTATGCAAAGCTCCCACTTGCAGAGACACCGGAAGTGGATAGAGTCACTCAGCAGTTCACCGCTAACAGATGAAATGACCAGGGGTTGGTCTAAGCAGACCACCGGGAGGCGATACTTAGTCACCAGGGTAGCATCCATAAAATTCCCGGATCCAAAGTCCAGGAAGGCGGCCACTTGGAATAAAATTCCGGAATTGGTAGTGATCTGAACTGGCCAAGTGAGACAAGGAGACATTGCTGGCGAAGCGGACAACCCCTGTGGAAATGTTCAGGGCTGCTGCAGTAGAGACAGAGGTTCTCCTCTGTGATATCCTCTGGTGTCCCTGGCTCTTTGCACGCACCTGTCCCGGCTACTTCCAGTCCTGCAGCCATGCCTGCTGGCGGGTCTGAATCACCATCTGTGCTTCCTCCAGCTCCCTAGCGTCCTGTGCGCACATGTGCTCCCTCGCGCAGTGCGCGCGGCACTGCATTGTATTTAAGGAGTCTGTGTTCCTTTGTCCGGCCCAGTGACCTGTGACCTCTGGCTACATAAGGAACTTCCGACTTCTGCCCTGTGTCAGTTCCTTGATGTGTTTATCCTGCACAGAGCTTGACCCCTTGGCTGCTGGATTGCTGCTGACTCATTTGTACGTTTACCTGTACGTTTATCTCTTCCTGCTGGACATCTGCCGCTGCACCAGTTTGCCATATACCTGCTGATACCTGTTGCCATACCTAGTCTGCTACCATCCTGGACTGTGCCATACATTCACCAGCTACACCTAGATTGTGCTTACATTTTACAGCTACGCTTGCGGTGCTCTGTCTCCGTTCCAGCACCGGCTACCAAGACCTGCACTTCGGGCTACCCACTGCCTGTGTTACCATCTGTGCCCGCGGTGGACCCAGAGAATCCGCCATACTTGGACGTTTCCAGCCATCCCGGTTGGAAATCGTTACATGGCACACAATGCTGCATCGTTCCAGGCTAATTCCGAAGCCAGAGTGTGGAATTGCACAGCGTAGTCACCTACGGAGGAGTTCCCTTGCTGCAGGTTCAGCAAAGCGGTCTCGGCTGAGGTTGCGCCGGCAAGTTCTTCGAAAACACTGCGGAACTCTTGAAGGACTGTACCGAGATCGGCCATGACCGGGTTTCCTCAGTCCCAAAGTGGAGTCGCCCGGGCCAGGGCTTTTCCGGAGAGAAGACTGACCATGAAGGCCACCTTAGACCTTTCTGACGGGAACTGACCGGCCATAAACTCCACATGAAGGGAGCAGTGGATGATGAACCGGAGCTTGGGGCATCCCCGGGGACCGCTACCACGGGGGCAGCCACAGCAGCCGGTTGCTGCTGCTGGGTGGCGAGGAGCTGCTGCATCATCGTAGTCAGCTGGTTAAGCTGCTGCGCTTGCTGCGCGATCTGCTTCGATTGCTGGGCCACAATGATGGTGAGGTCAGAGATGCCTGGTAGAGGCACCTTGGCGGGATCCATGACCGAATCGAACTGTCAGGATGGGCTTACCAAAAGGCAAACCAGAGATGTGGATCCTCTGGACCACCGCAAGCGGTGCTATGAGCCATGCCAGGGAGCGGAGTCTAAGTAGGTCCCGGTTTTCACCAGAGCCCGCCGCAAAGCAGGATAGACTTGCTGTGGCAGAGCACTACCAGGTTGCTACCCCTGACGTGACTTGCTTGCGGTGGCGGCCGAGGTGTGACATGGTACAAAATCATGAAGCAGGCTCGTAGTCGGGGACAGGCAGGTAGATCAGGACAGATGGCAAGGTTCGTGGTCGAGGGACGGAGGCAGAAGGTACGGTGCACAGTAAACGCAGGATACTACAGGAATGCTTCCTCTCAAGGCACATGGCACTATCGATTCGGCAGGGACTATAGGAAAAGGCAGGACTTAATAGGATTAGCGCCTGGTGAAAGCCAATCACCGGCAAGCTGTCCCTTTAAATTTAGATGTAGTACCGAGCTCGCACCCGGCCAGCAACAGGAGCGCGCGCCCGGTCAGCAGCAGGAGCGCCGTGAGGCAGGGGCATCTCTAGGCTGTTTTATTCGGGGCTCGGGCCCCGAATAAAACCCCCTGTGCCCCGAACCTCCCGGGCTCCAGGCTGCTGCCATGGGCCTGAAGCACCGACCTGCCCTTCAGCTACATGTGCGTCCGCTGGACGCACATACAGCGGAGGGCTTCTGCGGAGCAGAGAGCGAGCGCTCCCTGCCCCGCAGGCAGTGTCGGACCGTCTCCGGGTCCGACACAGCGGGGCCGCCGGCTCCTCATTGCACTGAGGACCTGCCGCGGCCCCATGCGGCTCAGCTGGCAGCGGCGCGATGTAATGACCTCATCACGCCGCTGCCTGTCCTCGGGCGCACAGCGCGTCACAGGCTGTGCCCCGAGGAGCTGCCGGAGGAGCGCGGGCTGAAGAGGACAGAGCACTCGCGGGGGGATGCTAAGGTGAGTATTAATGTTGTTATTTTTATAGCGTTTACCTGCCTGTGTGCCCCTATATACTGCCTGTGGCCCTATATACTGCCTCAGTGCCCCTATATACTGTCTGTGTGCCCCTATAT
The DNA here is from genome assembly GCA_025379985.1 of Phyllomedusa bahiana. Lineage (NCBI taxonomy): Eukaryota > Metazoa > Chordata > Amphibia > Anura > Hylidae > Phyllomedusa > Phyllomedusa bahiana. The sequence continues at coordinate 50,730 of JAODAL010010481.1, read as the reverse complement.
ACTGCCTGTGACCCCCTATATACTGCCTGTGGCCCCTATATACTGCCTGTGGCCCCCTATATACTGCCTGTGGCCCCATATATACTGCCTGAGGCCCCATATATACTGCCTGAGGCCCCATATACCTGCCTGTGGCCCCATATATACTGCCTGCGGCCCCATATACTGCCTGTGGCCCCATATACCTGCCTGTGGCCCCCTATATACTGCCTGTGGCCCCATATACTGCCTATGGCCCCCTATACCTGCCTGTGGCCCCCTATACTGCCTGTGGCCCCATATATACTGCCTGAGGCCCCATAATACTGCCTGTGGCCCCCTATACTGCCTGTGGCCCTATATTCCTGTCTGAGCCCCTAATACTGCCGGCGGCCCCATATACTGCCTGTGGCCCCATATACTGCCTATGGCCCCCTATACCTGCCTGTGGCCCCCTATACCTGCCTGTGGCCCCATATACTGCCTGTGGCCCCCTATACCTGTCTGTGGCCCCCTACACCTGCCTGAGGCCCCCTATACTGCCTGCGGCCCCCTATACTGCCTGCGGCCCGCTATACCTGCCTGAGGCCCGCTATACCTGCCTGTGCCCCCCTATACTGCCTGTGGCCACCTATACCGGCCTGTGGCCCCATATACTGCCTGCGGCCCCCTATACTGCCTGTGGCCCTATATTCCTGTCTGAGCCTCTATATACCTGCCTCAGTGCCCCTATATCTATATACCTGCTTGAGAGTGCCCTTATATTTATATACCTGCCTGAGAGTGACCCTATATCTTTATACCTGTCTGAGAGTGACCCTATAGCTATATACCTGCCTAAGTGACCCTATGTTTATATACCTGCCTAATTGAGGGGACCTATACACCTACCTAACTGAGGGGACTTATATACCTATTCTAAGATATTTGTGTCCAAATCCTCAGGGACGAGTATTGGCCGGGAGAAATCAGCATGAAGGTGTGAACCGGATGGAGAAGAAAAGGGAAAGTGAACGACGCTGATCAGAAAAGACGTCTCCTGTGAGTCACTAAATGTAACTGCAGTGTAATCACTTATATTTCTGCTGAGCGTCTACATACAACTAGTATCTACCGCTATCTGGTCACTGTATGGCGGTGGTATATGTAATCAGAGCCTGTGTACAGCTGATGGTCACATGTGGGGGTCGCGTTTGGTCAGGGTCTGGCAGGATTATTTGGTCCTTTGTAGTAATAGTTTTGGGTCTTGGTTTTTAGGAGTTTTTTTAGTAACAATCATTCGTCTGGTAGATTTGCTCCATGTATCAGTGGATTATATGGTGACTGTTATTTAGGGGTATCACACTGTCATACGGAGGTGAGCGGTTTTGAAAAAGTAAATTTGTCATTGGTGATTTTCATTGTGCTGTGACTGCTGAGGCAGGTATATAGATATAGGGTCACTCTATGTGGAATATGCTGAAAATTAGTGACAGGAGCAGAAGGTTTTTCTCTGTAAAAATACATCCGCAGTTCACAATATGGAGTGAAAAATGCCATGTGAACGCAGCCCTACTGAGCAAAATATATCACAAAGGGCCGGGCCCCGGATATTTTAGGACCCTAGCAACGCCCCTGCCGTGAGGTAAGTAGAGAGCAGAGCTGCAAGCGCGCCCGCAGCCCAAGGACTGGGTTTGGGTGCCGCTTGCAGCAGAAGACGCCACCGTTACAATATGGCAGGGACCTGGACAAGACATCAACAGACATCAGGACAGGAAGCCACTGGAAACCAAGGTTCAGGCAAGGGCTGAAGGGAGAAGCTGTCTAATAACCCACAGCCTGCAGGGGATAGGCTGTGGAAGCCAGACACTGATGGACACTGTGGCGTTAAATCCCTGCAAGATCTGTACCTATAAACAGGTAAAACAGAGCAGCAGCAGCAAGGTGTGAACCAGCTATTTGGAGTGATGGCCGAATTCTGGGGGTAGCTGCATGGTGAATGCGGTGAGGAGGTCATCACCTGCCAACTATGTGAGTCATAACTCCTCCCTTATGCCCATTCTTTTTTAAGACCAATGCGGCGGAGAAACCTCTTGAGGATGGTTGGAGCAAAGTTGTTTTTGGCAGGCTCCCAAGATCTCTCCTTAGGACCAAAGCCCTTACAGATAGAAGTTTTTTTTTCTAATTTTCTTGGAGTCCAGGATTTCAGACCTGGTTAAAGGTCACCAGCTCAGTAGATTAGGTACCCCACATCACCAGCCAGCATAGATTTGTGTCTCCAGGACAGGATTTCAGACCTCCTGGCAGCAGGAGCAAAGCTCTTCCCCTCAGGAATGTCTCTTAAAAGAACAGGAGCCACTTCAACAATCTTAGTTAGGTCAATGATGTATTGTGGCTCCTCCTCAGAATCAGCAACATTGAAGGAGCAGACCAAGATATCTGCCTCAATATTCTTCTCCACAGAGTGGAAGTGCAACTTAAAGTCAAAATTGGTGAAGAAAAGTGCCCACTGGGTTTGACAACAGTTCAGCTGTTGAGTAGACTGCAGGAAGGTCAAGTTTTTATGGTCAGAGAAGATTATCACCGGAAAGCTGACACCTTCGAGTAGGTGTCACCATACTTTGAGTGACATTTTGATGGCCAACAGTTTGTGGTCATCAATAGAGTAGGTCCGTTCTCTCTGTTCTTGGAAATTAACCCACACGTGATGGATGTCCCAGAAGGAGACTTTTGCAGAAGACCTGTCCCAGCTCTGATAGAAGTAGCAACCACTTCTAGAAGAAACTGTTTTTTCTCAGATCAGGATGGTGCAACACAACAGCTTTTGTGAAGGTTTTTAACTGCTGAAAGGCTGACACAGCTCACCCTGTCAAGGACTTGGAACTAGCCAAGTGGAAATGGGTGCCATGAGGGACAAGAAGTGGGGAACAAATTGCTTGTAGCAGATAGTGAAACCCATAAACTGCTGGATGGCACGCATGGGGGATACACCTGACCTTGGGGTGAAGTGGTACCAGAGAGTGAGGAGAAGTTCAAAGGTTGAGGAGGCACAGCATTGTGTTAATTGGGTATTGCCATAATCGTATTGACCCACAGAGTAAAAACAAACTTGTCACGTATACTGCACAGTGAGCGCTGTTAAAAATAAAAAACACTTATAGGATTGCAGTATTTTCATCACTCTACCTAACAAAAAACAGATTTAAAAGCAATCAAAAAGCCTTGGCCCCAAAAATGATACCAATAAAAATGTCAACACATCCTGAAAAATAACCCACTAAACAGCTTCGTACACAGAAAAACAAAAAAGTAATGGGTCTCGGACTATGGCGATGCAAAAAAACCCACACATTTTTCGGTGCATTTTTCCAGGATTCCTTGTAAAAAGGAAACATTTTCAGCTAAAATTGCAGATTGTTGGAAAAAATAAATTTTTCAGTTTTACAGCCGAACGCTAAAAAAATTAGTGAAACACCTGTGGGGTTAATATATTAACTACACCCCTGGATATATTCCTTAAGGGGTGTAGTTTTCAATATGGGGTATTTTTAGAGGTGTTTATTAAGTTTTAGCACCTTAGGGTGTCCGCAAACCTGTAATGGTGCCTAAAGAAAATCGTAGTGAAAATGAGACCCCAAAGTCCAGTAGGTGCTCCTCCTGTTCTGAGGATGGTGGTTGGGCCATATCTACCGTGTTCCAGTGAATAATCAATAAAAGTTGAAAATCTGCAAAAAAAGTGAAATTTTGAAATATCACATCAACTTTGCTTTCATTTCTATGAAATAATTAATGTGCAAATACACTTCCTAAATACAGTTTTGAATACTATAAAGTCATTTATGGGGGTATCTAACATACAGGCCCCTCAAAGCACATCATTACTGGACTGGTCTCTAAAAAAATTAATGTTGCAAATTTTCTTAAAAATGTGAAAAATGACTACTACATTTCTTAGCCCCCTAGTGTTGTAAAAAATAAAAAGACATTTAAAAATTATGTCAAAATACAGTAGACATATGGTAGATGTTAGTTATAAACTATTTTGTGTGAAATAACTGTCTTACACGCAGAAATTTTTGAACTTTGAAAATGGCAAATGTTTCAAAATTTTCACAACATTTTGATATTTTTCACAAATAAACAAGGATTTTTTTCTTACTAACTTAAAGCACTATGTGCCACAGGTATAAAAACCTTTTTTAGGTCAAAACCCTCACTTTTTTGCCCATACAGGGGCAAAGGTCTTTTTAAAGATTTAAATAGTTTAATACATGTGGCCCTATTTCACAGAAAACACCACATATATAACAGACAAAAATTTTATTCTCACATAAAGTGACACCTGTCAAATTTAATTAATGGGGCGCTCAAAAGGGTCAAAACTGCTGGGGGCGGGGTGTTAAAAGGGCATGACCACTACTTGGAAGGAATGATATAAGGGGCCATTACACATAAACCTTAAAAACATCATCACTTCCTGTATTACTGACCTTTTTTTTTTCTTTTTCTTAACCAAAGGTTTGAAAAGACCTCCGGGGAAAAAACCAAAAAAAAAATTTTTCACTATCCTCACTGAAAACAAAAATCTGAGGGGTCAACAAAAATTTCCACTTTCCTTCCAAAATTTTACCATTATTTTTTAAAATAATGCTCAAACAAGGGGACAAAATCTCCGGGTTTTCAGGTTATTAATTTGCTGAAAAAAACAACTGATTTCTGTTTGAGACCGAATGAAAACACTACAGAACTGGTTCTGATGAAAAGTAATTAAAGGCTTGGCATTCCTTTTTATAGAAAAAAATTTAAAAATTGGTAAAATTTTGGACAAATGACGAAAAAAGGGAAAATCATAAAAAAGGGATTTTTTTTAAAGGTTTTTTCCAAACCTTACAAAATCGATGGCCTATTTTTAGGCTACACCATCTATTGTAGATTTGTACAGGTGCAAATCCTGGCATCCCTGTTGATCACTTAAGGAAGGCCAAATTTTCAGAATCTCTCAGCCTTTTTGGGCTATGATCAGGGCTACACGGGGGGTCAGGGGTAGCAGTCCGCTACCGGGGCCCTGAGGCTGGGGGGGCCCAAAAGCTCTCTCCACATAAAAAACCCCAAAAAGAGATGATACATGGAGCGAGGGGGCCCCTTTCATTTTTTGCACGGCCCAAGAGCTTGAAGTTACGCCTCTGTCTATGATACATATGCTTGTACATGTCATCACCATACTTTTGGGTACGGGAACAAAAAAATATTTCTCCAATTCACTTGAATAGGACAGTACTGGAGTACCTTGTTTCACTGCTGCTGAAAGTACATCTTTGGCAAAACAAAAACTGTAAACATTGCGGGTTTTTTTAAAGCACTTACATGAGTGCAATGGCTGTTTCAATCAACCCAGGTTGGGGCCCCTATCAATCACCTAAAGGCCTACCCCAAAATGGGTTATTAATTTTATCAGGCTGGATAACCCCTTTAAGAGCTTGTAGTGAATGATCTAAAATAATATAGTACAATGTGTCTTATGTTCCATAGCAAGGAATTTTAAAAACCCAAAAAAATGGCCCAAGAGTTTTTTAAAGTTTTTTTAAACTACTAGTAACACAAAAAAGGTATAAGTTTAATGTTTGTAAAGGATTGTTGGTTAAAAGCATTATGATTGTCATTGGAGCGCAATAGCTAGTATGGAAGCATAAAGAAGAAAATGGAGAATTATCAAACATGCAAAATAGTCAAATGTTTTTTTACATTTTGCAGCAAAGTATTTTTAAAAATGTTATTGCGGCCGGGACAGTACACATCACAATACCCGGTGTCTTTGGAACAACGCTGAACCGTTCATACCCCAAACACGAGGGGCCCCCCCCGGCCCCCCTTGACACCATTGTCAGTGACCAAAAATTTGCCGCCAACAATTACATGTCACTTCTCCCCAACAAATACGATCGATCGAAGCCGGGGGGGGTGAAGATAAATTCTATTCTCTAGAATATGAAGAACCGTAAAATTTAGGCGCACTTTTCCCGCATGAAAACGCTGAAACCATGTAACATACCCTAACCATTATGCCTTCTGTTGCAGGAGTTGAAACCTTTTCCATTTGCCCAAAAAGGGAGTAAAAATGGGCTAGCATAGGGTCCTTGGAAGTGGGGTTTATTAATGTTGGTTGTGACTGCTTTTGGGAAAGTCTCAGTCACAACAGTAAAACAATAGGTTTCTTGCCAGGGAGTATTGCATATTGTGCCTTCTGGCCTGTGTGACGAACAGCTTCTGGCACAGTACCAAACAGCAAGCCAAATGTGCTGCTGGCCATAAAAGAGACAGAGAATGAGCTGTGGCTGCAACAAACTCAGAACCGATGAGGACTTCTGACTGGGCCATGTAATTGCCACTGTTGGCTCTTGGACAGCTGGCCTTCCTGCAATTATGATGGAGGAATGTTTCTACCCTAGTGAGAGAACAGTTTGAAAAATGAAGGACACGAGGCCAGTGGAAAGAACTCTTGTACAGGATTTAGAAGGTGAAAGCGAGTAGCTGTTTATGCAAGAGCAGAGACTATGCATATCTTGGCCCCACATCATCAGCTACCACATCAAAAGTCCCAGCTGCAACTGTTGTAACCATGTCTTGTGCCTTCTTATGAGAACTATCACCCTTTTTGAACTTGTATATACGGTATGTAACTACCAAATTTGAAGTACCTCATTCCCAAGTTCAGCATAACAATGAACAGGGTGCTTTCAGGGCTAACTCGCTCTCAGGACAGAGAAAAAAATATCCCTCCCTTGGTCAGTTAAGACAGTGGGCATATATATTGTGAAGAACTCATTCTTACTGGAGATCATTAGTAGGCAGGTCTTGCGTCACACCACATGCTTAAGCAGAGCAGTTTTGCCACTTTAGGTGCCAGGTTTTATAGGACCATCCCCTTGAACATTGTTCATTATGTCAACTCAATGGTTTAAATGCAATAAAAACAATTATATCTACTTAGGGAATTTTAATGGGAAAATGTTGACTCATAAATTATGTCTTCTTTGACTGTAGAAGTTAACCTTCTCTTACCTTCTCCATCCAGTCCAAACCATCATGATGACTTGTTTTCCAGTATCAATAGTAGCAGGCTGATTAATTCTTAGAAACTCTTATGCTTTATTTTTCAAACATAATTAAAACGCCACAATGCAAGGCAATAGAATGAAATATACTTGCAATTAGTAGAATGGCAGATTTTCTCATAATACGAGTCATAAGAACTTAAAGTAAGTCCACAAAGACTTTCTGCTTGTGCCCTCAGTGCTGTCCCTCTCATTGCCCCATAATTGTACCTGCTGCACTTCAAGTATAACTAATAGTCCCACACACATAGTGTCCCCAAAAATAAGACCAAACAGATAATTCTTAAAATTGTATACTGGACAATAATAATACCAAAATAGTGCCCATTTCACATATATACAGCTCCTGTAGTTCCCTTCTCTGTCACAAAATAGATTTCTGCTGTAGCCCTCTCTTCTGTCACATATAGACTGGTGCTATATCTTCAAAATATATTGCACAGTCAAAGCCGCACTCCCAAATCAGGTAGAAGATAAACACGGATATGCACATCCTTAATCCCCAAATACAAAGGAACCACATATGAATTCACACAAGGTGACAAAATGCATAAAAAACGAGTTTCTTCTTTATCGATCCAACATAATATGTTTTGACTCAGAAGAGTCTTTGTCAAACATGGTGCAGTATCCCCTCCTGTGTTACATGTAGACTGGCGCTGTAGACCCCCTCCCTGTCACAAATAGACTGTCATAGCCTCTTCTTCTGTCATATATAGACCACTGCTGTAGCCCCCTCATCTGTTACATATGGACCACTACTATATTCCATTCCATTTAGACCACTGCTATATTCCCTTTTTGTCACATAAAGAACACTGCTGCAGCCTCCCTATAACATACAGACCACTGTTGTAGCTCCTACTGTCACATATAGACAACTGATATAACCCCTCTCTTTCACATGAAGCCTAATGCTATAGCTTTTCTGTCACAAATAGATCACTGCATAGCTTCATTGTCACATAACCACTTCTGTGCTCTTTCACATATATACCACTCCTGTACTCCTCCTCACATATAGATCACTGCTATAGTGACTCCTCACATATATTTAAGGGATGTAAATATATATTTGTGCTAGAGTGTGTATTTACTGTCAGGATGCTATGGGATACAACTGGGGGAGGTAGCTTGTTATGGCCAGTAAAGAGTTAAAGGGAACCTTTCACATAGATTATACCCCCTTGCCGAGGACAGTACAAGCTAGTGACAGACATGCTGTTTCCAGTGCTGTGTCCCTTATTCTGTAAGATGCTGGAGTTTCAGAGCATTTACCCCTCAAATCTCATTCATGAGCAGGTGTTAGCCCCGCCCACCAAAGGTTTAGCCCCGCCCACCTGCGTTTATTCTCATGTTTCTACCTATTCAAATAATAGGTTTATCAGTTGAGGTGGGCGGGGCTAGACTCAGGCGGGCGGGGTTTGAAAAAAAAACTGACTCTTTAATGACTCTTCTGGCTGAAAACTGCAGATTTGAGCATTAAATACTCTAAAATTACAGCATATTTCAGAATAATGGACACAGTGCTGGAAACAGCATGTCTGTCACTACTTTAAATGCCCCCAGCAAGGGGGCATAACCTATCGAAAAAGTTATCCCTTTTAAATCCCTAAGGACACTAGACATAAACTTACATCCCAGTTCCGGTAAGGAGCTTTGAAGCAGGATCGCACCGGGCTACATAGCCACTAGCTGTCAGCTGCTAATTGCAGCTAACAGACGCCGTTTACAGCGCTGGATGAAGCCACTGTTCAACCATACTTGCCAATTTTTGAAAGTGGGCATCAGGGAGACTTGAAGGTGCGGCACGTGTAGCATGACCACACCCTCTTATTGTTGAACCACACCCCCTTCACAAAAAGCCATGCCCACTCCACCTAACTGTGTAACGGCTCTGGAAGAAAGCTAAATTAGGATTTTGGCATTACCCATTTTTCCTGGAGGTTGGATAGCCTATTCAGCCTCCAGGAGAGCTGGGAGATACCACTAAACTGTGCCTGAACGTACATTACACTACAACCAATATTTACACCCCCTACAGTTATTATATAGTGGTAGAAACCAGTGTACACAGGCTCTGCAGACATTTAAGTGACTACAGTGCAGTAACATCTAGGGACTCACTGAAGAGGTCTTCTAAGACTGGAATTTTTATTTTTCTCCTTTCTTCTCCATCCTGTCCAGACCACCATAGTGACTTCTCCTGGCCATGACTTGTCCCTGCAAAATTTACCAAACAAACATCCTAGAATTGTATTTTTTTCAGCACTTCCCTACCTGTGGCCTCCTCTGTACAAACTTCACGTGGGGTGAGAGTTGGGGAGGTTATGGAGTGACAGGTGCAGGTGGAAAGGTCATGGGGTGATAGGTGGTGGTGCTGTGCTCTGTACTCCCCAGAATCATATTGTGCAGGTTGAACTCCGTACCCTGCACCCCCAGAAGATCAGCAACAGGCATGAACTTCATGGGTGCAGGAGATGGAGTTTAGGACTAACAAGATTTTTTTAATGTTCTTATATTCATACAGGTTTCCCCTTTGGAATATGTCAGACTCATTGGATTATGTCAAACGAATGTTGGATTGATTTCTTTAGCAGTAGTTTTTGTCACCCCAAGGCTGACACTAACCCTATGTCTGTATTACCCCAATACTTAATGCACCAGGGGTACTGGGAAGAGCCAGGTTACAGTCAGAAGCGGACCCTCTAATGTGATGGTCCGCTTCTGGGGTGGCTGAAGGCTGGTATTTTTAGAGTCGGGAGGGACCAGTGTTAATGGACCTTCCCATATTGATAGTATCAGGCTACAGCTGTCAGTTTTACCTTGGTTTTACCTTGGCTGGCTATGGAAAATGGGGGTGCCCACTTTGTTTATTTTAAAAAAAAATCATTTATTTTTTGAGAATCCTAAAGTGGGCAACTCATTACAGTGGATGCCCATGTTTAGACTCTCATTAAATAAATAAATTTCCAGAAAAAAACGATGTGGAGTCCCCTCCATTTTTTCATAACCAGCCAGAGTAAAACTGACAGCGGCAGCCAGATACTATCAGAATGGGAAGAACCATCGATACTGGTCCTTTCCATTCTAAAAAAACAGCCTGCAGCTTTTCCAGAAGTGGGCCATCACAATAGATGGTCTGCTTCTGAAGAGTACTGGCTCTTTATAAAACCTCTGGTGCGTTGGGTTCTGGGGTTAGTGTCAGTTTTGGGCAACAAGAAACACCAAGCATGAGTGATAGTAATGAAGAGGCATCTATTAGACACCACCATTACTGTCACTGGAATTATATGGAAAAAAAAGACACACACAAATTGCACAAAAAAACTTTTATTTAAAGAAACACTCCCCGACACCGACCCTCTTTAACCATTTTATTTGAAAACAATAGATCCAAGGTCGATCCGACGTAGTCCACCGAATCCGAAGTAGTTCAAATGGGAACCTGTAAATAAACGAACATTACACACATAAATTAAGCTGGATAACCCATACAGCATCCAGGTAAGGTGGGTGACACCCATTGTCCACAGGTAAAATTCAGCTTTCCATGATGGGAATACTTGTCACCTTTGGGGGATGGAGTGCCACCCAACGTTCCTGGATGCTGAATAGGCTATTGCCATAGGCAGTTGTCAAAGTCAGTCCCCTGCGGTCTCTCTCTTGCCCTCTGCAGCCGCCAAAGACTGACTGCAGGTGGCAGGAGCAAGGGACAGGAGACAACTTCTGCCACCTGTGGCCTGTATACTGCCCCCTGCGACTGCCAGAGACGGACCACATGGGGGCAGGAGAGAGGAGCAATGGGCAGGAGACAAGGAGGTAACTGCTGTATCTGTATCCAACCCCCTGCAGCAGAGGGAAACTTCTACCTCCTGTGGCCTGTCTCCTGCCCATTGAAATTGCCAGAGACAGACTGCAGGGCAAGAGGCAGAAGACAAGTGAGAAACTCCTGCCCCTTTGCACACTCAAATACATGCAATCCTCCCCCAGACACTCAAACACACATATCCTCCCTTGCACAAACACACGCACCCCTCTTCCACATGCTTAAACACACACACCCCTCTCCTGCACACTCAAACACACACATCCTCCCTAGCACACTCACACACACACACATCCCTCCCCCCACTCTCAAACACACACCCTCCCTCATACCCTCAACAACCACACCCCTCCCCCACACACTCACACACCCCTCCTCCGCCCACTGAAACACACAAACCCCTCCCTCACACGCTTAAACACACACACCCCTCCCCCCGCACTCTCAAACAGATATGCACAACCCTTCCCCCACACACTCAAACACACACTCACCGACCCGCCACCCCCCCCCCCCCCCCCCCCCCCCAAGTCCTGGCAATGCACTCACCTGTCCTGCTGCAGGCATCCTGGCTCTTCACACTGCTCTGATGGGGAAAGTGGGTGGAGCTTTGTGGGTGCTTTGCTTTCTTAAAACAACTGATACAATGTTAAAAATGCTTAGTTTAACAGGGCTGGGTATGTGGGACAAGCAACCACCATCGAAGCTTCTCCCCCTTTCCAAGAATCTGGCACTCTAAAAAACCCTGACAATGTGTGTGCATATCTTGCTGCACCATGCTGTACCCATAGGGGTTAACATCCCTTACAGCTGAGGTTAATATCAACACATCAGTTCAATCCCTCTTTCAGGAGCATTGCTGCTGGCATTAAAGCTGTTTTATGGGCAATCTGTGGCTATTATGAAAGATATAATGTTCTAAACCAAAGAGATACATCACATCCAGAAGAAGCCTTCATAAGAGTCAGGGAATGTAATCATCTACAATCTTAAGACATCATCTGTGTATTGAATTGTATCAATTATTATAATGAAAGGGCAAATTATTTGGGAGCATAGGGCTAATGAAATAGCTGTTCATATGGAAGTTTGCCCATGTTGCATAAAGTTTTGTCCTATCAAATATCAAACATATGAATAACAGGTGAGACCTAGATTTGGGTCATTGGGTGTTTTAAAAAAAGTGTGAATGAAGGATCAATTATGTGGCACTGCCATGTATGTGGACTCTATATGGTGGCACAGATGTGGCTTAGGGATTCAATGCGCTGCCATATGGATTATTTCAGTTCAGACACAGGCCGGGCTCCGTTCTATAATTAGCTAATGTATTAACAAATGGCTTAGCAGAACTGGGTTGATCTGGCTAAATCTGGAGATTTGGCAAAACTTTCACGTATATTGCTGTACCTGAATTTGTAATAGGGCACTCTGACCTGTAGTGTCCTAAAAATGTATTCAAAAAATTTCTGGGAAACCTGATTTATATTTAATTTCTCAAAGAAGATTGATGACATGGGGACTGTCTTTACTATTTCCCCATTTCTTCCTCTTAGGCAGGTATTGCAATAAATTTAGACTGTGTAAACCCTATGCCAAAGTAATGATTTCTGTATTTTATATGCCATTTGCGTAACCATATACAATAAATATGAGACATAATACATATAACATGTGAATGCACAAGGCATTTGTAATTAATATGCATTAACTGGGTATTATTTCAAAAACTTCAATTTGGCTACAAGCACAACCACAGTAAACAGGATGCAGATTACATATTATTAAAAAAAAATATCATGTTTTTTAAATTATTTTTGCTGCTTTTGTCTTTCAAATGATCCTATATGTTAAAAGTTTGTGTTTTTAGGTAAAAGACGTGACTAGGATCTTTTTTAAAACAGGGGAAACTAGAATTTTGGGCACACATACAGTCCTGGGTAAGTTGTTTAAAACCAAACCCGGGGAATAGAAAAAATGAGTAAACTACATAGACTCCATCGCACAATCTTTTTTTGGTAGCATGTTTTTCTGTCTTGTAAAAATGGCAAAAGTTGAATGCATTTTCACAATTGCTTTCTGTGTCTTTTTTTTTTATACAGACATTTTTGACATGCATTTTTTCCTATAGTAAGGTATTAAAAAAAGCTGTATTGCATGTTGTAAATGGTAAGTGTGGAACCAAAATAAGGCTGGAATCACAAAAAGTATTTTTTGGGGAAAAACTAACATTGTGTGGTGTGTGTACTGGTTTCTCTCTTTGGCTGCCTAGATTTTTTATGCTTCATCATTGTTTGCTGGAAGACGATGTGAACGTCGCACGCATGTTAGCTTAAAGTCAGCAGAGAAATATAAAATGTACTATATACATTGCTTTTCCTCTGTGCCATTTTTTCCTCACTTTGGCTGGCAGTTTGATAATGTCTCGTTTTTTTTTTGCAAATCAGAATGGTTGTACGGTATTCGAGCAAGTTGTTTCGAAGAGGGCAGTGTTCAGTCGTTTGTCTCCCATACGGACCCTTTTTTTCGCATGCATTTGTAAAACAGTGAAGTTAGATATAGTTTATTTTCTGTTTTTTTTATATTTAAACATTTTTAACCATTACAAATCATGTGATTTAAAGATGAATCAGTTATTCACATGATCTATGGAATATATGATTTGTTGTGGAAAAAAGCAACAGAAAAAAATCTACTAAAATGTGTGTATTTAAAGGGGTTGTCCACTTTGTTAAAAAAACTATATGATCGCTCTACTACTGCCCTGGAGGCGGAGCTCTAAGTAAGATCCCCCAGTAATCACCCAGATTACCAGCGCACCAAAAGCGGGATGGACTTGCTGGCGGCGAAGAGGCTACGCAGGTCGCATACGCCCTAAGACGTGACTTGCTTGGCCGATTGGGCGCCGGGGTAATGCGAGGTACAGAATCGTAATGCCGGGAGGTGTAGTCCGGGGAACGTAGGCAGAGAATCAGGACGGGGCGGCAGAGTTCGTTGTCCTGAGACAGACAGACGATCAGCGGGCGGCGGCAAACAGGCAAGGTCAAGGAAACGTAGTCGAACAGACTGGTACATACGGGGTAATGCAGGATACGGAAACAGTCCAGGGCGACACTCAAACACAAACACCTAAACGCACACTCAACAATACTGGCAGAGAGTGCAGAGAGCATTATACCTTATAAGTAGGCCCCAGAGCGCCGCAATTGACAAATTAATACCGTCGCGCTCTAGCCTCTTTAAATCCAGACGGGCAGCCGTGCGCCGCGCGCGCCTACCGGCAGCTGGGAGCGTGAGCGTTGGCGTGGCTGGACAGACCGAAGCTAGAGGGCACAGAGCGTGGACGAGTTAAAGTGCAGTGGACGCATGGACCCGGGGAGCAAGGGACAGGCAACCTCGCGGCCAAGGGCCGTCCATGACTAGTAGCCCCCATTCATTTAGGTCTCCACCCTCTTTTTTTGGAATTTAGAGAGGAGAGTCACATGAGCAGATGAGCCTCTAGGTTCCCATGAACGCTCCCTGCTGGCCCGAAACACCCTTCAGTCAATCATGAAAACCCTTCCACCCTACACTGTTTCGGTCCATCACCCAGCACCCTCCTGACCTCAAAATGATGTTATCCAAGAGTGCGCCATCATGAGAAGGCGAGAACCAGATGCGCAACGGAAGAGCGGTTCAGCACGGCACAGGTTTGGAGGAGGAGAAACATGGGAAGCACGTTTCGGGGAAACCGAGAGATAGGCAGGCAATGCGAGGAGCGTATATAGGACAGCCAAGGGTTCAGTTGGCGTCTAAGTATGCAGACAAAGGGCCCGAAATATCTTAAGGGCCTAACTTATAACTTGGGCACCTTGAAAACGAATAATATATTGCGACCAACCACACTGCTATCACCCGGGCTTAATAGGGCGGGAAGGTCGCACGGGTTACCAGTCATCAAGCCTGGTACCTTGTGTGGGCGAGCAGCAGGCCCTATAGACAGGGCCTGCTTGTGGTACTGCCAGAGTGCCATTGATGTCATGCACTTGAGGCATCCACGGACACAGGAACCAGTGACAGCGAGTAAGGCTCCAGAGGGAGAGGCTCTTAGGCGGAGTATTGTAGCCTTCCCAAACACATACAAAAAAAGGAGATGCTCCAGTGGATTCCGAGGTCTAAGGGAATTATACGAGAATTCGCCCAGCTAGGGATTCGAAGAGTCAGTAACTCAGTTATCCTTGATGGTGGGATACAAAATGTCGTAGGTAGGTAGGGCTTAAAACTTGGTTAACCCTCTCTACTGCAGCTATTAGTTTGAGGTGGTATGCAGTACGAAAGTCATAAGCTGACCCTGCAACTGACCACATAGAACCCGCCAGAATACACGACAACGCAAACTGGAATACCCGTCCCTGATCCATAGGACCGAATATGGCTAATCGGGAGACGCGTGGTACGCTCAAAAATGTGGTGAAAAAAGTGCTCACGTGGGGGGGCCTAGCTGGGCAGAGCCAGAGGTAACCCGGCGCAGTATGAATGATAGATAGGAACAAAGATGACCATGCTTCGAAAATCTTCAATCACTACCAATGGACCGTGTTTCCAGAGGGAGGCTGGATGATCTGTAACAAAGTCCCATTGCTAACATGGGACCGAGAGGTCTTCAGGCACCGAAGGTAGGGCTGAAGCAGACCCGCGGTCTGAGGAGGAGGGAATCTTTATTACGGGCAATACACGAGATGAAACAAGAGGTACAGGCGCAGGACCAAAAGTCTCTAACATTCTGAGACGATGGAGGGCCACCATAGTAACCGTGAGAGTTAAGTGGCAGGGCACTTGTGTGCAGACGTATACAGTGAGAGATCCCAGGCGACTGTTCGAAGAGGAATGTCCGCCACTTCTCATGGATTCGAGGCAGAGGAGCCGAGGCAGTGGCTGGCGTTATACGACGATAGTATCTTTTCCAGGAGGTTAGATGATTGAAGGTCGGGCAGCGGGCGTCACCGTGACAGAGTGTTCTGAATGGAGGAAGGAATTATGTTGGGCAGAGGGCAGCGTCAGAACTCCAGCTGTGTCCGGAGGATCAATGAGGAGTGGGCGTCTTGCTATTTGACAATTCTTACCCCAGCCTGTGTCGGTCTGGAAAAGTGAAGGAGAAACATCAAAGTGGGCTCGAAAAAGAGCGACACCCTGGCTTGTCGAGGATTCATTCATTGAGCAGTCGACTGAAGGTAGACAGAAGATTTATATGATCGGCCTGAAGGATATCGATGGGGTGGCGGAGCTCCTGACTCTCCAGCAAAGTTAGTGCCGCGATTCTTCTAGAGGCCAACTTAATGGCCCAGTAGATCGCAGGATCCCACACGATCGGAGTAATTTTTATTTTTCGGCTGGAGGTGACAGGTTTTGGAAAAGAAGCCGGCAAGTACGCGGTCTCCCAGAGGGGACTCTCTGAAGGAGGACACGCCTGTAGTTCCTCACTGAGGAGCCCAGCGGTCCACGTCTTATCTAGAGCTACACAAACGGCACGACTTGCAGGGGACGCGGGCATACCCCCGCCACCCGCCCCCCCCTACCCACGCGACGAAATGAACAGGCGAGCAAAGGCGGATATGGCTGATTTAACGAGGAGGAAATCAAAAGGCTTGCTTGGGCTTCTGGAGGCCAGGATTTAGGTTGGGGTCAAGTTCTCTTCGTCAAAGGGTAGGGCGCACGCAGCCAGGGCCACGAGCGAGGATGAAAAGCGGGATATAACTGTCTGTAATAGATTTGGGCTAACTGTCGCAAAAAGCGGTTGGATGGACCGGAAGCGCGCCGCTGAAAGCTTAGAGGGATCGATCTGGAGACAGCTAATCGATCCATAAAAAAGGACCGAGACAGATGTAGCCGCCAGGAAAGGGGCAACGAGGTGTCATCAAACAAGCAATTCTCTCAGTTTGGGTCTATATGATCTGGGGTGCTACGGAGACGTCTGAGGGCACCTGAGGACTGTGGTAGCAGTGAGTCCTCTAGATCAGGTAGAGAAGATTAAAGATGTGCATTCCAGGGTAGAGCAATAACTACATGACGTAGAGAATGATCACCCGGAAATCTCGTTGGACTGTAAAATTCTGGAATCAACCGCGGGAGGCGTTGCAGAGGCACAGTGGCATGACGGAGGATAATTCAAAGTGCCATCGTTGGGTATTAAAGGCCAGTTTTCCAATTCGCCGCCTTTCGGATACGAATCAAGTTTATCGCATCGCGGCGTAAATCCAATCTTGCGCCAACTGCACGATCAACACAGCCTCCGAGATCAGAGGCAGAGGGGGTATGATTCTTTATGTGATATCTTAATTGAGTCCCGATATTGATACAGGCGCGAGAGTACCATTCTATTCCTTTTGCAACAAAAAGAAAATAACGGCGGCCGCTGCCCCGCAGGCGCGAAGGGAAGACTTGCGTATAAAGCCTTTAACGGGAGATTCTCCGTGGACATTTATTCCCGATCATCGGCGGCCTTAGTCTCACAGGCGAAACGTGAAAATAGAGGATACAGCACTGCCTCTGGGGCAAGGAGTACTACTACTGGGTTGGCAAGTCAATAGGACAAGGCTCGAATGGGCCGATGCGGGGCAGCATATTGCGGCCCATGTCTTCAGAAAGACGTCGGCTAAATCCTGATACAAGAGAGTGAGCAGACCCAGGCATAGCTTCGTAGACTTAACAAAGCGGCGCCGTTAGAGCTGGAGCTGTGTTAGGCAGGAAGGCACGTCGCAGAGCTGCACGTGGGACGCACCAACGGATAATCTCGCCTCGTGTGTTCATCTAGCAGGTCGGGTGGAGGGGGTACATGCAGACCTAAGGGAGGCCGCAGGAGAATTTCAGAGAGGAGTGAGAGCAGAACGAGAAGTCTCGAGTTGTCTCCTGTGTAAGGCTGCCTATCTGCAGGATGAGGGCGGCAGTGGCAGAATCACCAATAGCGTGCCTTGTAGGGCATCTCGCCACTGACGGAGGAGGACGTACAATGGGTTTCTTGGGCAGATCGTCCACCGGGGAGACAAAAATTGGACACCAGCACACGAGGTGGCTTATCGCAAAATTTCGAGCGCCAGCTCGGTACCCGAAACAAGGAAGGCTGTGGCTTGAAAGGTGCTTGTCCGAGACGAAAGGCCCACAGTAGAACGGGATAAATGGTCAATGAGGGGGGATGAGGGGCCGCTCTGACACCTAGGGATCGCCTCTCACTTGCGAGCGCCTAGGTGCGAGAGTTTCCCGCGGGTCGCACCGGACCGTGCGCTTCTAATGAAAGTGGCCAGAACCCGCCACAGTAGAAGGGCATCAGCTGGCTCTGACGACGTTCCTAGCTCCTGGGTGCAGGTGGGCTCGTCTCGAGCCTGCATGGGTTCGTCCTCAGGGAACGGCTATTGGCGGAGGAAGTGTAGGTCGTTGGAAACAGGAGAGCCAGACGAGGTAGCACAGCGAGGTCGGAGAGCGCGCGAGACACCCGTTTCCGTGGACGGCGGACGTGAAGTAAGCTCTTGTTGTCTCTTGCAAACGCAAATATGCATTTTGGGTGGCTGTAACCGAATCAGTACTCTGTCCAGGTAGTCGGATTGCAAGGTTCAGACTCGAGACGATCTTGTCTTTAATACGACTAGAGAGGCCTTGCCAGAACGTCGCTCACTCACAAGCCTGGCAATTATTCGCAGTCCAGCTGCATGGCAGGCGTATTGGTGCGGAACTGGTAACAGAGTACTGACCCACAGTAAGGTCAGCCCATGGAGCGGAGACGGAGCAGAGGCTGGGCGGGTCAGCGAAAGAGGTGCGCGCCAGGCATGCCTCCAAAGTAATGGTGCGAAAGCCCCACTAGGAGGAAGGTTTGGGCAGATTTGCCGTCCATTGGATCTCCTCCTGTCCCGTACCCATAGCGGGAGTGGCCGCAGGCTCAACAGGCTTCCCGCGCGATGAGCAGAGGGGCTAAGTTATAAAGGTCCAACCTTAGGGCCCGCTTGGTAAGGGAAATTGTAATTGGCAGTCCAACATCTCAATGTGCGATGGAGGCATTGACTGATAGAAGGCCACGGCACACTTAGTGTCTCTCATCATGCAGGCGTGAGGGGAGGCGGCGCAGTATGCACGAGATGAGTCCCTATTGCAGGAGCAGTAAAGAGAAAATTGGCTGCAGGAGCTTACTGTGGTTGCGGGCGAGGCGGACAGAAGCCGCAGGGCAGAGGTAGAAACGGGCCGCATAGGTTCTGCATACAAGGCTGTGAGCTGGTCAATACGCTGGCTCGGCTGGCGGCCATGACGGCGCGTCGTCCATGACGTCCCGGAGTATCTAGGCATATAGGTACCCGCTGCGCTGAATCCAATGGCATCCAGATTGTACTGTAACGGGTTGGTGGAGTTCGCTGGACGCTGCAACCAACAAGCGATGATAGTTAAGGCTCCAGCGCCTAGGGAGGCGGAAGTAGTTAAGTGAGCCCCCCGGTTATTCACGGCTTCACGGGCGAGAGCCCCACGCCACAAAAAAAGCGGGATGGACTTGCTGCGGCGTGAGGCATTAGCCTAGTCTCTTACCATCTGACATGACTGCTTGCGATGGCGGCCGGGGTAATGGCGTGGTACAGAATCATAATCCTGCGGCAAGCGCGTAGTCAGGGGACAGACAGGAGATTATCAGGACGGGTGGGCAGCTAGTATTCGTGGTCGGCAAGACAGGACAGACGCGTCCCAGTGCGGCAGGCGCGGCAATCAGGCAAGGTCAGGCAAATCGTAGGCGGAACAGACGGTGGTACCACATGGGTAATCAATAACGGAACTCCAAACACATCTCAAACACTCTAACGCATCACAGAGGCCTTAGGCCGACCAAAATACAATCTGGGCAGAGTATAGTGCAGGAGGCGTATACTCTGTATATATGACACCAATATAATTGACAAATTACCATTTAGCTCTGGTCCTATTAACATCCAGATAACAAGCTCTATCGCGTCGCGGCGCCCTAGGCATGGAGATGCGAGCCGGAGTGGCTGGGGACAGACTGGAGCAGAGGGGCAGCAGAGGCGTGGACTTGTACAGTGGCACAGTGAGCGCCGTGGGATCACGGGGGAGCAAGGGATGGCCGGTGCGTCGGCGGGCCTGGCGGCAGCCCAGCACCAGCCCCCAAGTGAGCCGGGGACGTGGCCCAGCCTTGACACGGGAGACCCAGCAAGTGGGGGGAGAAACCAGATACCCCGCTGCCGCGGACCGCCCCGACGCGGGCGGGACGTACTGGGGGCTGGCAATGTGGGGGGCACACGCAACCGCCCGCATGCCCGCTCATGACACACGCCACATCTTTTCGGTATTCTGTTCACATTCTGTCAATTCTGAGCGGACACATCATTGATGCAGCCACTGATAGATTGCAGTGATCATGTGCTCTACTTGCATCACCATTCAAAACTGTTCACTTTCAAACAGTGATGTAAATTAGGGGCACGTGAAAAATCAGCGACTGCAGCGGTGACGTACCCGCTCGGAAGAGACAGAATGTAAACAGAAGACTGGAGCGACGCACCGCTGAAACCAAAGAAAGGTGAGGGTAGGGTTTTTTAATGGGCACCAGGAACATCATATAATTTTTTTTTTAACAAAGTGGACAACCCCTTTAAAATGCCAAAAAATGTATGTCTCTTCCATACATTTCACTTATCGTACATCCCATCGGGTGAACTATATCAGAAAGTGACAATGAGTTTGTAGTTCCATTTTGTGATGGGCATTTGCACTGTGTTTGTATTTAGGATGAAGGTCCTGTGTTTTTTATTAAACTCTTTTTATTGGTTTTCCAAATATAACATAGATTTATGCTTATACTATACAACTATAGAAGGATGAATCCACACATATAAGGCGTTTGTTGTATCTCGTGAAGAGGTAGACGTGAAGAATATAAGCGAAAGAAGTTTTTCTCCGCTATAGTTCGTCCCACGGCATCACAAAACCATAAAAGTTTACGGAGACACCTTCAACATCGCTTAATCATACTCTTCTCATAGGCCAGTAACCAGCCCGTGACATCACTAACTAAACCTCGCGTTCTAGATGATGACGGTTGTCTCCGGATCCGTTCGGCATCCGCGACCCGAGCAAACCCGTCTCTTAAGATGAGTCAAGTCACCAATTTTCCCTTGTTACAAGGGAAGATGCTAGTTTCTAATGACAGGGCACTTTTAATGAGCACGTTCCTTTGGTGGCTGTTTGTAAGAGTAGAGGTAAATCCGGAAATATTTTAGTCCAATGTTTTTGTAAAATATGGTATTGGGAGAAGCGGGATGGGGCAGCTATTTCCTGCAAGATGTTTATGCCGGGATAGCAGAAGACACTCATTGGAACGCCTGTCATAATCCTACTTTTCTGTTAAAAAAAAAAAAGAAAAACAGAGAGGCTTGCTCTAAATATTGATAGCTCTGGACACCCCTGTGAGTAAATATTTATTTTGGCTAGGACACAATATGAAGGATTTACAAGTCTTGACACTAAAAGGTCATTTCCAGAATGACAGGAACAGAAAAATTTGGTAACTCAATCGCTTAGGTAACGCATTCTCGTTACTGACATACATGCAGCAGCTTGTTGGACATTAAAGTGTAAGCAGTTTGGTCCAGCTATTCAAAACCCAGCATTTTTCATACATATTACTACTACTGTCTTGCCCTTCACTGGACTTATCGACCATGATTAAAATGGATCCCCCTAACTCACTCGAAAAATGCTTGAACGTATGAGGAATTTATCAAAGTTATGCTAGGGTGTTAGTACCGTATCTATCAGTAGCAAACAATGTAGCAGAGGAGAGTAAGCTGAGCTCTTTGGCATGTGGGATTATATGATTCCTTAAAAAGAAAAAAATAGTATAGGACGGTAGAGTAATAAGTAGAATGCCTGGCAAGACTCTGAGTCTCCTTAAGTAACAGTGCAAGTCCTGCTTACCTCACTCACATACAGTGATTGACAGCTTTCCCTGGACTCTAGGGGTTGTGTTACAGAACAAGCTTGTGCATTTTGTCACTGTTAGTGGTGGGGTAAAGGGCAAGGACTTTAACGTAGTATGTTCAGGGTCATTTCTATGTTTTTTTTAACTATGGAAGAACACGCTTAAATCAATTACCTATATATCACAGAGCTCAGCTTCTCATCGCTCTACTCATAAAAGGTAACCCAGAGCTCAGTTCCCTTGCTCTACCTCATGATAAACCCTATAAATCACGGAGCTCATCTCCTCTCCTCTATCATATAACTCCTATATGTCTATACGAGGCTCCCAGCATATCCGTGCCTGCCTATCATGATAGACCTATATATTCACAGAGCTCAGCTCATCTCCTTCTATCCATATAACGCCTACTATATTCCACAAGAGCACTTCAGTTCTTCACTCCGCTCTTCAATAACCCTTTATAGTTACAATGAGCTCAGCTTCCTCCTCCTTCTATTGCTATCATAACACTATATAATTCAGCTGAGCTCAGCTCTCTCTCGCTCTCTAATCACAGAGCTCATCTTCAAGGATCCGTCCCTCTAGAATATAACAAGGGGGGGGGGGGGGGGGGGGGGGTGGGGGGCGGGGGGGGGGCGGGGGGGGGGGGGGTTAACTCATTTTTGTGTTTGAGTGGGGGGGGGGGGGGGGGGGGGGGGGGGGGGGGGGGGGGGTAGGGGGGGGGGCCTTTAATATAAGGCTAAGAGCTCACCATCTCTCCTCTATCATATCATACACTATATATCACAGTTCTCAAGCTAAGGTCTGCCGATTAAAAATCTCCTCTACTCATATACACCCAATCATATCACAGTAGCTACAGCCTTTTCTCCTTCTAGTCATATAACCCTATATAGGATTCACATGGCTTCAGCTTCTCTCCCTCTATCATATAACCCTTTATATCAGCCAGAGCATCAGGCTCTCTTTCCTCTATATCACCAGACTCAGCGTCTGTCTCCTCTATCATATAACGCCTATACTATGCACAAGACTCAGCTGTCTCTCCCCTCTATATCACGCAAGAGCTCAGCTCCCTACCTCAAGTCAATATAACACCTTTATAGTTACGAATCTCACTCTTCTCTTCCTAGTCATATAACCCTATTTATCACAGAGTCTCACTTCTCACTTCCACCGCTAAATCATATAACCCTTGATAACATACAGAGCTACTAGGCTTTTCTCGCTCTACTGTCATAAACGCTCAGAGCTCAACGAATTCCCCTTCTCTTATCATATAACCCTATACTATCACAGTAGCTCACTTCTCTCCTCTATCATGATAACCCTATCAGATGTCATGAGAGACTACAGGCATATCTCCTCTATCATAAAGTAGCCTATGATATCACAGAGCTCAGCTCATCGTCCTCTATCATATTAACCCTATATATCAGTCACAAGAGCTCCAGCTCTCTCCTTCTATCATCATAGACCGCCTTTATATTACAGAGCTCAAACCTGTCTCTCCTCCTATCATATTAACAACAATAGTAGTCTACAGAGGGCTCATCTTCTCGTCTCCTGCTATACTCACAGGAGCTCCGAGCTTCTCTCGCCTCTATAAATATGAACCCTTTATATTACAGAGCTCAGGCTTCTCTCCTCTATCATATAACACTAGATATCACCAGATCTCAGCTTCTATCCTCCTATCATATAACCCCTATATATATCAAATCACAGTGCTCGAGCTTTTCTCCTTCTATTCAATGATAAGCCCGCTAAAATATTCACAGAGCGGCATCTTCTCTTCCTCATCATCATATAAACGCCTTTAATATCACAGAGCTCAGCTCTTCTTCTGTCCTCTATATTCTTGCCACAGAGCTCAGCGTCTCTCCTACTATCATATAACCCTATACTATCACAGAGCACAGCTATCTCGCACACTCTATATCACGAAGAGCTCAGCTCCTCTCGCTCATATCATATAACCCTATTATATTACAGAGGCTCTATGCTTCTCTATCCTTCTATCATATAACTCCTATTTTATCACAAGAGCTCAGTCTCTCACCCGCTATCATATAAGCCACCAATAAACGCTGATATCACTCACAGAGCGCTCAGCTTTCTCCTCTATCATAATAAACCCAGAAGCCAATATCCCTTCTCTATCATATAAGCCCATAAATCAAAGGCAGACTCAGCTTCTCATCCTCTACATAGAACCCCTATATGTCATAGTAGCTACAGCATATACTCTCTAAGGTCGAAATAGACCTATATATACAGAGCTCAACTCATCTCGCTTCTATCATATAACCGTCTATATATCGACGAGCTCACTTCTCTCCCTTCTACGTCATATAACCATATATATTACAGAGCTCAGCTTCTCTCCCTCTATCATAAAACTACCTATATAGTCACAGAGGCTCACTTCTCATCCCATCTATAAATCACTAGAGCTCAGTCTTCTCTCATCTATACTTCACCAGGAGCTCAGCTTCTCTCCCTCTTAGATCATATAACTGCCTTTTAGTAATCACAGAGACTCAGCTTCTCGTCCCTCGTATCATATAACCTTTTTATCACAAGAGCTCAGCATCTCTCTCACGCTGATCATATTACTCTATATGATCATCAGAGTCTCAGCTCTCTTTCCTCTATGATATAACGCCTTGATATTAGTGCATGAGCCTGTCCATGGCTCTCGTACCGCTCTATCATATAACCCTTCTTATATCACAGGTACGAAGCTCAGCTTCTTCCTCCTCTATCATATAACCTATATGTCCTATAGCTCAGCATATCTCCTCTAGTCATATACAACCTACTATATACCCGAGCTCAGCTGCTCTCCTTAGTGGATATGAAGTGAGGGCATTTTCCGCACCAACTCAAAACTACACAGGACACGGCAGTTCTGCCGCAGAGACTCTATTGACCATGACTTTCACGAGTAGACTCTCGTGGGATGCCTACAATCTCATGCTGTAATACACCCGAACAACTTTCCACATTGGATGAAGTAGAACTATAATAATTTCTAATCCATAGCATTTTTTATTTTTTTTCCTCCCCGTCTTATGCCCTCACCCGTCATTCTGCGATATATCATGATTCCTTCCGGGTCAGGATAGCGCCGCGCCGAAAGCGTGCAGTTACAGCTCCTAAGGAATAACAGAGTAGGAATGAAGAGTTAATGAATAACTGTGAACGAGCAGGTAATCTTATGTTTTATCTAATTAATCGTTTATTTTTCAGATGTAAAAAAAATGATTGTATTACGTTTCAGATATGTTTGTGGTGTACACCCAGGAGGGGCGGTCCCCACCCAGGGTATATATTTTAACGGCACTTGTATGGTTTTCATTCTCCTGAGGAAGCATATGAGAATATATATATATAGAGAGTTGTTTTATATTTCAAGAATAGTTTTGGTGTATCTGGTAACAAGGAGGATAGTCACTTAAAAATAGTTTCCAATGTATTAACATCAGAAAACTATCATAAATACACTGATAAATCTGCCTCACTTCTCTAAATAAAGAAATGTTGTGTGAGCAATGTTTTTCTAGGTACAAAGCTTTAATAATGAGGATTACAAGTATGGTATGTGTGAATTCACATTATCATTTGCTTATCTCAGTTAAGAGTTGATGGACCTCCACCCTAGCTATCTCATCCTGCCTCATTAGAAAGATGTTGTTTGTACTATCCCATGTTCCTAGAACAATTCTGAGACTTCCTTAAACTTGGGGAAGTCATTTCACAATCTGTTTTTATTAAAAAAAAAGTACAGTGCTTCTTTTTACAATAAGTTGTCTTCATGTATTCACTGACAAGGTATTTGCCATTTCTACTAAAACTTTATGCTTGTCTTGTATTGTCATTTTCTATAAATAGAGCTTGATTATCTTTCCAATTAAAAAAAAATGCTAAATTGTGTCCCTTGGCCTATCCCTGCACTTTGGGGAAAATGTATGAAAACGGTCTAGTACAAGACTTTAATTGTTGTACAAAGCAACCAATAAGAGCTCCCCTCTCATTTCATATAGTGCTCTGAAAAAATGAAAGGGGAGCTCTGACTGTTTGCTATTGGCAACAAAAAAAAGTCTCAGACCTAGACAGTTTTCATACTTGTGGCCCTTTGTTCTAATTCTGTACTAAGATTTTAGAAGTCAGCTCATTAGTCTCTGTTAATGTTATCAACTTTCTTAGGCCAAGTTTATTGCAGATCTTACTTCTGTTTTGGGTCACATATACACTAAATAAAAGTTTACTGTTTTACTGTATTTGAAGGCTAGTAGTAGCAACTTTTACACTAACAATGGTGAAATTGAACGCTATTGCCTATTGTCATTAACTGCTATTGTAAATTAAAGTGGTTTCCATGGTAATTGAATGTACTGTATCATAAACGGTGACATATAAGAAAAGAGGCGCCTAGACGCCAGTTTTCAGGCGCTTTAAAGAGAACCTGTCACATAGATTATACCCCCCTTGCTGAGGACATCACAAGCTAGTGTCAGACCTGCTGTTTCCAGCGCTGTGTCCCTTATTGTGTAAGATGCTGGAGTTTTCGAGTATTTAAAGCTCAAATCTGCAGTTTTCAGCCAGAAAAGAGTCATTCAAAGAGTCAGTTTTTTTTCAAACCCCGCCCACCTAGCTAGCCACGCCCACCTCAACCGATAAACCTATTACTTTGAATAGGTAGAAACATGTGAATAACTGTCAGTGGGTGGGACTAGCCCTTGGTGGGCGGGGCTAACACCTGCTCATGAATAAGATTTGAGGGGTAAATGCTCTAAAACTACAGCATCTTACAGAATAAGAGACACAGCGCTGGGAACAGCATGTCTGACACTAACTTGTGCTGTCCTCAGCAAGGGGGGCATAAACTATGTGACAGGTTCCCTTTAAATGAGTGTATAGTGCGCCTGAATGAATGAAACTGTCAAAAATCTGCCGTCTGGTATAATTGATGCGCCTAATCTAGGCGCATAGCATAATGTAGGTCTATATATATCATTGCTAGCATATTTGGCGCATTCAAATGTGTCATGCCTGGTATATAATGTGCCTAGGTTTAGTGTACTACAGTTTGTTTATTGTTAACACAAAAAAGGTTCGTAGGAAATACATTTTCTACGTCTCAAATGTAATGGTACACTAAACCTCTAAACAAAATTTCTCACAATCAACAATTAATGGTATTGTCACTCAGACTATATTAAATACACCAAAGGAAACAATGAGGACTATACACCAAAAATAAAATAACAACACACTTTTATTTTAAGAGTTAAACATAAAATACAATAACTGGAAAAACAATTGAAAAAAAAATAAAAAATGGACGACAACAACACGGTACAAGTTTCACTACATATGGAGACCGTATAAAATTAGTGGGTTAACCTCTTCGCCCCTGCTGATCATATATTTATCATATTGAAATCATCACAAGTCAAGAGATCACACGAGTATAAGAGGATATAGCACAGAGCAAAATGACCATTAAAACTTTATCTTACCCATAGTATTAAGCTCCACATGAGTAGCACCTGTCACCCCAATGCTTCTTCAAGGGGTGTGTCAAGGTGTTCTCATGTCTCAATCTATATACCTCCCATTAAGGTCACATGATTAAAAATAGCCAATGAGGATAGATTTCCCTTATATCTTAACACATTCCATGCCCAGATATAATTATCAGCTTTATATAAGGAAAATACACACCAATTATGAAAAAAGCAATAATATAGACAGCAAGCAATGTTCAAACCTATAAATGTACGATGAAATATGAAAATGAAAAACCATCCGGCATCTAAGAAGTATCATCGCGCATACACATAAAAACGCCGTGGCTCGCCCTGGCCGCCCCACTTCCGTCAATCACATGCAAGTGCGCATGCCCTGAGAACAAAGTTTCCGGACTTGTGTCCCCCTCTCCAAACCACCGAAGTGCCGCAAACGAGACGGGTATCCATTCACTCATGTTACATTTTCTAACCGAAGTGGCTAGAAACGACCGGATATGGTGGATCCTCTGGGCCCACCGTAGGCGCAGATGGTAACACTCGCGGTAGATAGCTGAAGTGCAGGACAGGACAGTCGGTGCTGGAACATACACAGGTAACCACAGGTGTAGCTGTTAAATGGATGGCACAGTCCTAGCATGGTAGCAGACTTGGTATAACGTCAGGTATCAGTAAACAGGAACTGGTAAACATACAGAAGTAATGGCAGCGATTCAGCAGCCAGGGGGTCAAGCTCTGCATGAGCAAACACAACAACGAACTGACCCAGAGCAAAGTGAGGAAGTTCCATATGAAGCCAGGGGTCACAGGTCACTGGGCAGGAAATAGGAACACTGTCTCATTAAATGCAGTGCAATGCCACGCACGTGCCCCTAGAGGGAGCACATGTGCGCACAGAACTCCATGGAGCCAGAGGAAGCAATGAAGACTCGAATCTGCCAGCAGGAACAGCTGCAGGACTGACAGGAGCCAGGACAGGTTTGTGACAAGTGCCAGGGACAGCAGAAGATGCCGCCGCAGCGGCCGGGTCGTGGAGGACACGGGCATGCTGATGGTCCATAGCAGGGACCGAAGCGTGAACTGTGACAGTACCTCCCCCTTTGCAGACCAGGAGCTTTTCTTGCACTTGAGGTTCCTCCACAGACAGAACAGCAGAAACGGGCAGAGAAACGGGTGGATAGGATTGCACCGGATGGGCAAACTTGAGGCAGCGTGAGTGGCATAGCTCGCCCCATTGGACTACTTCACCAGTTTTCCAATCCAAGGACGGGCTGTGATGCTGGAACCATGGAAGCCCAAGCAGGACTGGAGCAGACGAACTGGGCAATACGTAGAACGAAATCTTCTCCTGGTGGGAACTTCGAGACACAGGCTGGGTATTGAACTGGACTGGCTCTTTCAGAATCTCCCCGTTGATAGATGAGAAACATAGTGGTTTTTCCAAACTGGAGACAGGCATACAGAAATTCTCCAGTAAAGATGGATGAAGTTCTCAGAAGAACCGGAGTCCAGCAGAGCAGGAACTTCATAGGCAGCACCAGATGCATAGTGGAGGGAGATCGGAGGGGTCAAATGAGGAACAGAAGCGCCATCATTCAGGGTCACCTCACCCACAAAACCTTGGCACCTGGGTTTGTGGGGCGCAGCCAGGCGGACTGAGCAGTTCTTAAGATAGTGTCGGGCACCGCCACAATAGAGACATAGATTTAAGCTGCGTCGACGGGTGCGTTCTTCTGTAGAGAGATGAGTGCTGTTGACTTCCATAGGCTCATCTTGGGGGAACAATCTTTATGAATAAAACCACCGTTGTTTTTTTAGTAAACTCCTTTCACTTTTCGGGGAGGTCAAACAAAAAAAGGTTTTTCCCTTCCCCTTTTACCCAGTAGTAGCAATGATAGATGAGCCCCGTGATTCACAAAATAGTTTTCATAGATTTATTAAAACTATAACTGTTACAGCACATTACGGCTTTATATCATCCTCAGTCATGCTTCAATAGTCCTTTTAGGAACATAGACAAGTTGAATGAAAAAGAGAGGTAAATACCTTATAATCATGATCATAATTGTGATCATGAACAAAACAGAATATATATCTACAATGTTTAGTCTTCTTTCAGATGATCAAGTTTATCTAAAATTATCTCATGATCCTACGGGTGTATGTAAGGAAGAGATGTCTCATATTCTTGCGGAGGGTTTTTCTTTAGGCATTTTGAGCCAAAGGGATGTTGAATATTTGTCAGTTGAGTACCCTGTGATGTCCATTATGACGGATCCCAAAAAAATTTATAAAAACTGATTGTCCACCATGGCCCATTGTATCAGGTATCGGGTCATTACTCGAGATGCTATGTCAGTGGTTAGATACAGTATTGCAGCCACTTGTCTTTCGGGGCCCCCGGTCACCCGGGGGACCCCAAAAGATGTTTCTTAGAAAAGTCTCTCCAAATTAATCTGGAAGCCAAACAGTGCGGGATTTGTTTTGCGATTTTGGGGCCCATTGTTTACCTCCATCCCTTTTTTTACTTTGCTATCCAAGTCTCCCGGTTTTTCTTTTTGAAGAATTTCTCTAATTACTCTGATGATTTAATTTCATATGTGTTAAATTTTAAAACTGCAGGTTTAAAATGACACTTTAATTTTTTTTTCCCCAATTTGTTTAACAATATTTCTTCCCAGCTTAGAGGTGTGTCTTTTTAGGGGCGAAATTTTTCCCCCCTTTTTGGCAACTTGTTTATCGGGCCTGGGGGGGGAGGCCATGGGGGAATTTATGACACCTTTTTGGTCCTTTTTGGCGATTGGGCCCGGGGATTTTTTTGGCAAAATGCTTGGTTTTTAAATGGAGAAAAACTTTCGACTATCCTCCTTTTCATCTGGGACGCCCGAGTGGGTTTTGAAAAAACCCAGACTTTATGGGATTTTAATCCTAAAATAACAATCCTTTAACTTTTTTTTAAAACCCCAAATTTTCCTAGAACCCCATTTTTTTTTGAGGTTTGGGAAAATTTAATTTTGGAAAACCCCGGGGGGAAAAAAAATTATTAAACCCAAAAAAACCAAACGTAACCCAAACCCCTTTTGGCAATACCCAAAAAATTTCACCCAAATCCCCGGGGTTTTTTTCCCTTTCAAGGGGCCCACCCCCCAAACATCCCTGTTGGGGAAAAACAATCAGAGCAAAAACTAAATTTTTACTGTTTCGGGGGAATTCCCTTTGGGAAAACCCTAAAAAGATACCCCGCTTTGGGAAACCCTAGGTGTTACCGATTGGGCCCCTTTAAAACCAGGGCAAAATTTTTAAATTGTAATAAACAGACCCCGGGGGGAAAACCTCTTTTTTCCACACCAAAATACAACAAAGGGGCCAGAAAAATCACAACTCCCTTGACCTTTTAAAGGCCTTTGGGACCATAGTCCATCAATTTTCTTTTTCCCATCAAAAAAAAAAATTTTTTAAAATTTTTCTTTCCATTCTACAAGAATATGAAATTCTAGAGTCTATCTTGCCCAAGGGTGTAGGATTGTATCTAAAAGACCGAAGACGTTGGGGAAATTTGTTTATCCCCAAAAATTGTTTTCTTTTTCATTTAACACGCCTATTTGGGTTAAAATTTCGTGGTTTTAAAAAAGGGGAAACAAACCCCTGTCATGTTTCCCCAAAAGGGCTTTGCCCGTCTACGCATTCTAAGATTCAGATGGAAAAAAAAACCATACCCTATAAAACAATACATAAATTTGGTAACTCATTGCATGGGGGTCTTTTTGGCCATGTGCTTTGACTTCCCAACTTACAATATGTATTAGTACTTCCCAAAAACCCTAAAAAAGAAAATTTTTGGAACATTTTGAAGGGACGTAACCAACAATTCAAGGCGCAACCGATAAAAGTTGTCCTTTTTTTACATTTTAGAAATGTCCATCAAAACGATTGCAGTAGTTTGCGTATTACAGGTATTGATAGAGTTATTAAACCTGTTAGTGGGGGGGGGTTTTTTCCCCATATTCTCCATGATCATGAGGCTTATGGATGCTCACGCTCAACACTTTTTCTCCCAAAGGATTAAATGCAAAAAGAGAA
The DNA here is from genome assembly GCA_025379985.1 of Phyllomedusa bahiana. NCBI lineage: Eukaryota > Metazoa > Chordata > Amphibia > Anura > Hylidae > Phyllomedusa > Phyllomedusa bahiana. Next base: position 19,266 of record JAODAL010010481.1, on the reverse strand, counting down.
ATCATGTTTCATAACTAGTAGGAAGGTGTTTTTTTTTGGGGGGGAGATTGGGCCAATTATTGCAAGCCATTGAAGAAGCCTAATCTGGCATTTAAGGAAATTTCAAACTATTAAATATAAATATAAATTTTAAACTATTAAATATAGAAAGACACCCTTATTTATAGGTATAGTCTATGCAGTTCTCCCAGTCCTTATATAACAAATTATTATTTATATCAGATTTATTTTTTTTTTCATCCCCACCACTTGTAATATAATATAGGAATAATATTTTAAGTATATAATCGTAATTTCTCCAATTTTAATATACTCATATTGGATATTTTTTTTTATTGCCATTCTTTTTTACATAAAATTTAAAATTTCTAAAAAATTAAGCAATTTTTTATGGATAAGATTAAATAGGCTGTGTATGACAATAATTTGTGTCGAATCATCTCTTATGCCTTTCTTTTTCTTGTTGCTTTTTAGTCTCCCCTAAAACCCCGCGTTTTCTCCCCTGAAAGCGGAACATTTGATTCCACTCTTGCGTCCCACGAGAAATTTTTGCCAGTTTGGTTTCTGTGCACGTTCGCGCTGTCGGGAGTAAATTCCGGTTTTGGGAGTCCTGGCCGGAGTTAAAAGGACATGTGGTAAGGTGAACACCGCGGTCTTCAGTCTCTCCTGTACCCGCGCTGTTCTACCTTTAGAGCGCTTGATTCCGTCCGCGCTTTTCACCAGTTTTTCTTGCCAGTTTGGTTTCAGTGATGTTTGCGAGTCCGGACGTCCCTTGGGGTTTTCGGGCCGTAAACCCGGGGTTCATGGACATGCTGGGCAGGTGAACACCACGGTCTTCAGGTGAGTTGTATGCTTTTTAATTATATTTTGGATATAAGCTGTATGTGTAGCTCATTGTATTAGGCTATGAGTAAAGGAGTACTTCTTCCCGAAACGCGTTAGACCTGTTCTACTTTTGGATGTCTTGGGTTTTTAAGGATTCACAATAAAGAAGACTTTTATTATACTACTTGGAGCCCGGGCTCTAGTGCTGTGCCAATGTTTCCCTTTTCTCTGTTCATAAAGTCAGTCCAAACATGTGGGGCTGGAATTCCAAGGGGTGGAAACATTGATATGCATGTGTTTGGGGAGCCGTTCGCCGCTGCAAAAAGGAGGGTGTGCCGGGTTTTGTGGGAATGGAGAAGTGCTGCACAGTTTCCGGGCCCAATTTTCAGAATTTTGATATCGGTGGAAGGGTTCGGGAAAACCCTTTTCAAAACCAGATTTAACACGTGCCCCAAAGATGGGCATGGACCATCCCCCCCGGGTGCAGGCGGACACCATGTTCCCCCTTGCCCCGTCCCCAGGGTTTCCCCATTTGCAGTTGGCGGAGAAAGCCACACATTGATTTCTTCTGTGACGCGGGCGTTCCTCCCCTGTGTGACTTCTTTCGCCGAGGCAAAGTGTAAAAATGCGTGACACGCGGGCCCCCAACCATGTGATATGAGGGGAGCAGAAATTTGCGAATGGTGGGGGTAGTGGGGGAGGGAGGCGGACATTGGCAAAAGGAGCAGCAGTTTGACAACGTAGAGGAAAAGCGCTTTCCCCCTTTTTCCAATTTGTTGGTGAGGCTGGGAGGAAGCAATTCCCTCAGTGGGCCGTAAAGGACATGTATGGCCCCCATGCCTTGTTTCGCTCCACAGTCCGCGTGCCGTGCCCCTTTGGAACAAACTGAAAAACCCCAAGGACTGGCCCACCTCTTTTACTTTATTTGTTTTTGGGGGGACCCACCTTTTTGGAAAAAAAATTACGGTTTGGGAAAACTCCCCAACCTCGGTCGCCAGGCCATTAATTCTCTGAGCGGTGCAGAGTCCCCATTTTGGGAAAAGGAGGGGGCTGCCCGTACCAACAACTTGCAGGAGCACGGTCGCTTCTCACTTGGGATGGTTTTTAGCATATGTTTTCTCTTGCAATCGCTCATTGAACGACTGCTGGCCCATGAGTACGGGGAGAGGGGCGGCCGGGGGATGATGGCAAAGAGAAACAGTTCCCTTTGCAGGGTGGGGAGCCTTGTCTGGGTGCAATGGCTTGCATGCCATGGGGGCTGCTGTGGCGGCAGCGGATGGACCACCCCATTTGAGCCACGTTCTCCCAGGGCCCCCCCCCCCCCCTGGTGGCTACTGTGTTGAAACAAGGCCGGGGGGTGCCAACGTTTTGCTCCCTGGCCACGCTTCACTTTCTGTCCACAGTTCTAATATTTCCCTATTTTCGGTCCTTTGGGCTTTTTCAAAGAACTGCCCCGCCGAGTAGTGATTTTACGCCAACCTCCGCTGGTGACTAATACCGCCGTGCCTTCTGAGCCCCTGTGCCATACTTTTTGGACTGTTCGGGTTTTTACCCCGTGGGCTTGGCTCCCGACCTTTTACGTGACCCTTTCTGACTCCGGCCACGTACCCAATCTGGTGCGCCCCCTGCCTATGCCAAGTGACGCCTTCTTCTCCTGAGATGATGAAAACCCCCGCTTCACCGGCTCCCCGTGCAGTCGGCTACATCACATCGATTATTTTTTGATTTTCCCACCCCTTTTCCTCCTAAATTTGGGTTTTGGGAGCAGGGCTGCCCCCCACCACATGCCTCCCCAAAGCATCTCCACATCTAACTTTGCCGCCTACTGCAAGAACAGGGGATTTGGCCCCATTTTTTGCTGCCAAGGTGGTGTCTCCTCAAAATTTTTTCATTCCCCCCCTGTAAGTGGCGCTGAGCCAAGACCACATATAGACTGCTAGGGAAAACCGGGTGGGACAAAAGGCGGGGGGGGAAAAGGTGGGGGCCCTGACCCCCCTTCTGGCCTGCCAACTAGGGTGGGGTCTGAAAAATTCCCACCGATCTTGTCTGGGGGTTTTCGATGTCTTTGGGAGGAAGTGGATGACCTAGGCAACCAAACAAGAACCCTTGGTTGTGGTCAAGCTCGGGGCTTGACCCAGCATTTTGGCCTCACCGGTGACCCCCCGCTGTGGTCCCCTTACTGTTTTGCGACCCGTGCCTGCTCCCCGGGTGTTTGTGCCCCTTCCCTCGATGTAAGGCTGCCACCCCCTCTTCTGACATACTGTTGTTCAAAAAAGTACAGATCTGTTTAAAGAAGATATCGTAATGATAAAACACACCCCGTATTTGACTCCAAATTATCCCCCTAAAGGTTGGTAACCCTTGGATATAAAAAAGCGCAAAAGAAATGACGCCCAAAAATTATTTAGTTGTGGCGTGTTTAAAACGGCGTGTTTTTACTAACAAAAACAGAAAATCCTTAATTAAACCCCGGGAAAAAATTTGCTACAGGAAAAAATTTTTCTTTGCCGTTTAAAAACACAGTTTCCTTTACTGCCCCGACAGCAGAAACCGTTTTTTTAAAACCCCGAAATAAGTTGCCCCAAAGGAGCTGCCAAAAAATTTTCAGGTATGTGGGTGTTTAAAATGAGTGTATTTTACTGACTACAACAGCAGAAAAAAAATTTAATTAACCTTGGATTGAATTTTTTGGAGGAAAAATTTCTTCTTTGCGTGAAAAAACACATTTCTTTTACTGCTACAAAAGCAGCCCTTTTAACCCTTGGATATAAATTCGCAAAAGAAAAGAGTGCCCCAAAAAATTTAAAAGGGATGTGGCGGTTAAAAAGAGTGTATTTTGGTAAACAGCAGAAAAACCCCTTTAAATTTAACTTCGGTTTTAAATTGCGTAAAAGAAATGTGCTACAAAAAATTTACTGGTATGTGGATTGTAAAAACACTGTTTCTTTAACTGAATACAACAACAAAAACAGGCTTAGATAACCCTTGGATATTAAATGTGCTCCTGAACTGACCAGATAGTATTAAAATGTATATGCCGCTGTGACGCGACACACTATTCAAACTTGGCACACATATGATATGAATAGGGGCCTTCTTGTTCCTGGTGGCCCATTGACTCCGATAACGGGGAACCCCTCATTGGAATTAAATTGTCCTTCTCTTACAATATTGCAGGGGCAGGGTCAGAGGCCATTGCTGTTTACAGATGTGCTTGCCCCCCAGGGAATGTAGACCATGGTGGAGATCAAGGGGAATTTTCCCTATCTGCCCCTAACTTGTTTTCGATACTTGCAAATAGCACACTATTACGCCTTCAACAAAGCGAAATTGAACTTCCCTAGGCCCCTGACTCCCTTGGAGACCATGTGCGTAAACGGAGCTCCGGAAGGGAAATTGATCTCCAAAATATATGGGCTTCTCAGTTCATCCATGTGTATTTCTGGACCTGCATATCAGTCTAGTTGGGCGGAGGATCTTGGGAGGTCTATCTCGGAGGAAGAGTGGCAAAAGGCAAGTCTGCTGGCATACAAATCGATTGTGTCCTGTAGGATACAAGAGCTTAACTTCAAAGTACTCTCTCGCTGGTACAGAGTGCCCACACTTTTGCACGCGATATACCCCCAGGTCTCCAATGTCTGTTGGAGGTGCGGACTGGAAGCTGGGACTATGTCCCACATATGGTGGTCATGCCCCCTGATCCAAGTCTTTTGGGACAAGGTAGTACAGGTCATTGAGTTGGTGACGGGGATTAGGATACCGAACGACCCATGTGCGGTCCTCCTGCAGATTCTCCCATTGCCGATTTCTACACTTAAGGGTCACATTATTATATTTATACCTTGTGCCGCCAAGGCCTTGGTACCGAGACTATGGAGGTCGACGGAGGTACCTTCAATGTCATCTTGGTTCAAGGAGCTTACTATTATTCAACAGATGGAAGAGATACGTGCAGACCACAACCAAACCATGGTTAAATATTTGACCGCTTGGTCAACTTGAATGGTGTTTTGTGGCTCACCGGAGTATATTAAGCTTCTTGGTACCTAGAGTATCCTCTGGTCTCACTTGTCTGTCGGGATATTGGGCTGGGCCTGAGGGCTTCTGTGCAGGGTTCAGGGGTGGAATCCGCTCAGGGAGGCACCTTGCTCACCTCCTCGTTCTGTAGATCGATCCTTATTTCGACACACTGCTTCCTCCTATGGTTGGCACTAGTTCTTTGTTCTTCTTTTTGGTTTAGTATACTGAGTTAGGTTGTTAAGTATTTCGGCTGACAGTATCGAGGTCTTGATTGGCCATGTCACGGAGCATACGGGGTCGCTGCGAATATTCTATGTCTGGCTTTTATATTCAGATTATCATATTCTGCCCCCGGTGTTTAAGTAATAGGGTAACACTGAGTCACTTTCTTATTTTCTGATCTCACCAAAACAGGCAAAAAGTATTTGCTGTAGACGATAAAAATGTTTGGTTCTTTTACATCATGTTTGCTTTTTAATGTGTGGAAATTATATCTGAGTACTGTGATGTGTGTTGCTATTGAATATTATACTGTCGTGCTTTATGTTACCTGATGAAAAAATGTATATGCAGCTGAATTGGACGCACACTGGACTTCAATTTTAATACCCCACAAAATCAAAATTAGAACGTAAGAGAAGCAGTCTCTGAGAAAAGCTGTGACACCCTCCCAAAAATCGCTGTATAAAAGTTCTTTCTTTTGTGTAAGATCTCAGCTACTGGAGCTGCAGCAGCTACAACAAGGCAAAGAGAGAGGAATGTGAACTGCCAGCGTCGCGTCTGGACTTATATAGTGCTGTGACGTCATAGAATCCCGCTGGTCTCTGATTGGCTTCATCTCTGCACATGTCATTTAGGGTACTCCTTTCTTCCTCCCAGAGTTCTTTGCCCCATGTAACTCCATGACCCCAAACTTTGACTTTGTTCAAAATCCAAGTTTTCCTGAAATTCTAAATGAATTCCACTTCGTTAGAATCAATTCGCCCATCTCTAGTGTTTATATTCATCACCACACCAATGACCGTATCAGAAGCTTAGCTGTTTCTGAGCCATCTGTACACTATTATGTTTTCTATTTTCATATCTTTTTCACTTGCACCTTGTTCTGCCTAAGAAGAAAATTAAGTACAACTATATTAAAAATACACATGCATGGACTTTTAAATATTCCAAACTTGAGAACCTGAGGTTATTTAAGTGACCCAGCTAAAAAATAAATAACGAGGTTGAGAAGGATCGTAGGGGCTGTCTGCAGAACCTACAGAACTTTTGGGCTTGATACTATACCTGAGAATTCAATAATTAGAATATTTTACATGCTTCCCAAAATACATAAGCCTGCCAACCTAAGAATCTCAGACTTGGGAACCCTAATTAAAACCACTGGTGAGAAATACAACCAGCTATCTCCTGGACACCATTGACCTTTGGAATAAATGATTAATTAGAGATCTCCCCCTAGTTGACCATGTTAGCCACTTTGAACATGCAATCTTTACATTCCAATATCCCACAGAGGGATGAACTAATTGCTGGGATTGCATCTGAGTCTGAACCACATCTTAAATTTATCTACATACACTATTATTTCTCTTTTGGCAAAGAAATAGTTATGTAGTGCATTGGAACCAACTTGGGCAGTAAAATGGCTCATCAAACCTTTGGTATACTTCTACTGCATCGATAAAATTCTAATCATCTAGACTGACTCTAAACATGAACTCATAAGGTTACATGACAAACATCAGGTTTGAGAAATATTATAATTAGAAGTTATTTCTATTCAATACACAAGGAACACATTGAACCTATACCTATATTGTAAGAAGCTGCAAAACCTGTTCTCACATAATGTCCACAGACAGAATAAGGATTCCCAACAAACATCAAAGCTAAAAGACCATTGGACATGCACATGTGCTTCATTTAATGTTATGTACTTTATTCTGTGCAGTAAATATCCTATTGAGGGAGTCTATTTTGGAGAAAAAGGAGTAAACTTAAACAATTAGGTCTCATTGCCACACAAAAAATGAACATTTACCTGTGACTAAACATTTTAGCCCAGCTTATACATATACATTGAGGTTAGTGTATTAAAAAGCAAATCCTAAAGCAACGGGAGGGTATGAAAATATAAATTTATGACAATCTTTGACATACTGAACACACAACTGAGTCTGACCCATGGATTTATGAAGACTATTGTACAACATCTAAGGCACAGGTGTCAAACTTAAGCTCCAAGGGCAGAATCTGGACCACCACGTTCTTTTATGTGGCTCCCGAGAGCTTAGACACAGCTGCTGAGAAACTCTCAGGCAGTGGCACAGCTCTGACAGCCCTACCAAGGCACTCAGCCACCCGCCAATGGCCCTTTGAGGGTAACCACAATGCTGTTGTGGGCCACGGTGAAAATGAGTTTGACACCCCTGACTCTAAGGCCATGTTCACACGGCTTAAAATGGGCCATATTTCGGTCCGTAATTACGCGCCGAAGTGCGGAAATTACGGGCTGAAAACGGCCCATTCATTACGGTAATTCACAGTTCTCATAGAGAACATAGGATTACGTCTCCTCTCCCCGCCCTGAACCCCCGGCGGGGATAATTGACTGTAATTACTAAACCACAAATACGCGCCGCTAGCAATTCAAGTCTATGGGCCGGAGAAGTGCCGGCCCCCTGCTCAGTTCCCCGCTCCCGTCCCGCCCCCGGTCACACGGCGAAATTGCGGGGCGTAATTCCGCCCCGCAATTACGGCGTGTGGCCGGGGGGGGGGCGGGAGCGGGGAGCGAGCGGGGGCTGGCACTTCCCCCGGCCCATAGACAGTCAATAGGGCTGTTTAATTATCTCCCCCCTCGGCGTATTACCCGAGCAGGGAGAGGAGACTAATGCATAGTTCTCTATGAGGACTGTGAATTAAACCCTAGTTACCGGGAGGATTCCCGGCCCTAATTGGCGCACTTCGGCGCGTAATTACGGACTGAATTACGTCCCAGAATAAGCCGTGTGAACATGGCCTAGGCTAAAGTTCACCGGCTTATTCGGGGCGTATTTACGGACGTAATTACGTCGCAAATTACGTCCCAAAATACTTTCAAATAATGATTAATTCGATTTTGCATTTATTCCAATTAAAATACGCCTCGTCGTTCACATGAGGCGTATGTTCATGACGTATTTCGGGCGTAAAACGTCCGAATCGTCTGTAAAATTAAGTCCCCTGTCACTTTTTTAGGCGTATTTCACAAAGTAAAACCCCATAGTAAGAATGGGGAAAAGTATTTCACGACGCGAATACGCGCCACACTTTGTGACATGTACTTTTAAACGTATTTTCGGGACGTATTTGCGGATGTAAATACGTCCGTAAATACGCCCCGAAATAAGCCGTGTGAACATAGCCTAAGGAATCTGGTCCAGAAATAACGAGGAGATCAGGTATCTGAGTTAACATCAAGTCACAGACAATAAAACTTTAATATTGACTGTCTGTGAACTAAGAAAGGATTTACTCTCCACCTCATTCTGTTTTTTTTATTTAATGTCCATTTATCACATCCTGTCTCTGCTCTGTGTGTGTGTTCGTGTTTCTTCGGATACATTGTTATGTAATGCTTGATGTGGTGAACTGGAAAGCTTAAATACATTATTTTTCAATTGGCTAACCCATTACCAAACTTTTCTTTTTTTCAGTTAATTGATGCACTTGGGGCTGTCCCTATGAAATAAAAAAAATGTAATTCTTAAAGAGGTTTTCTCGCTACGAAGATCATAGTTGAAAATGAGGGGACCCAAAATGTAAGCATGGCCCTCCTTGGTTACCATAAGCAAAGTTCTATGGTTTAAGAGAACGGGCTGTTTGTTTAGTGCTTGGGAATGAAGTGAGAGCTCAGGTTGGGTTACACCCAAGTCCTGCCTCCGGTCGTGAGCGGGAACTTGCATCTGAGGGAGGTGCTACGTATGCGTGTGGGGAGAGAGATTTCACTGACAGCAAGCAGTGGTAGGTGCGACATATGCATGCGGGTAGAGAGATTTCGCTGACAGCAAGTAGTGGTAGATGCGACATATGTATGCAGGGAGAGAGATTTCACTGACAGCAAGTAGTGGTAGGTGCGACATATGCATGCGGGTAGAGAGATTTCTCTGACAGCAAGTAGTGGTAGATGCGACATATGAATGCAGGGAGAGAGATTTCACTGACAGCAAGTAGTGGTAGGTGCGACGTATGCATGCGGGGTGAGAGATTTCACTGACAGCAAGCAGTGGTAGGTGCGACGTATCCATGCGGGGTGAGAGATTTCACTGACAGCAAGCAGTGGTAGGTGCAACATATGCATGCGAGGAGAGAGATTTCACTGACAGCAAGCAGTGGTAGGTGCGACATATGCGTGTGGGGAGAGAGATTTCACTGACAGCAAGCAGTGGTAGGTGTGACATATGCGTGCGGGGAGATAGATTTCACTGACAGCAAGCAGTGGTAGGTGTGACATATGTGTATGGTGAGATATTTCACTGACAGCAAGCAGTGGTAGGTGTGATGTATGCATGCGGGGTGAGAGATTTCACTGACAGCAATCAGTGGTAGGTGCGACATATGCGTGCGGGGTGAGATTTTTCACTGACAGCAATCAGCGGTAGGTGGGAAGTATGCGTGCGGGGTGAGATTTTTCACTGACAGCAATCAGTGGCAGGTACGACGTATGTGTGCGAGGTGAGATTTTTCACTGACAACGTTCAGAGGTCCTACACAGAGAGAGAGAGATCCTATGCAGTCCCATGTAAACACATACAGGTAAAGCGTATAGTTTGTTCTGCAGATCTGTAGAGGTCAGAGGTGTAATAATCTGCAGGATATATCACTGTGTGTGAGAGACAGAGAAAAAAAAATCCTAAATGTCAAATGCCCATTCTGATTACAAAGTATGTGGAGAGAGCGAGGAATGTAGACTTAGCTTTTCACTGCCAATTAGAGCTGAGAACCTTTCCATTCCCCGGATCACACAGAATGAATTCTCATGTGCACAGTGTAGGGTGTGTCTTCAGAGAGAGACGATATGCCCTGCAGGGAGGAGAAATACGCCCCTCCGTTTCACAAGCTCTGCTTAGCAACCAGTATAAACGGCTGCCAAATGGTGAAACGAGAATACCCCTTTAAGACCAGGCCACCTTCTTTTATTGCTCCATAATTAATTTATGAGACTCACATGACTATTGTATCTCATTAGGGAGAAGCGTCATGTCAGTGTGTGGAGACTTAGGGCGACATGTATGAACGTTGGCACTGACAGGCTAGTTCTAAATAGAATTAAGGTAGTGTAGTATGCACCAGAATGTATGAACCTGTTCTTCTGCAGTTCATACATACAGGCGCAGTGTAGTGCCAATGCGACAACACAGGCTCAGGCACCACCTTTAACTTAGTCTGGCTGTTCTAACTGTTCTGTACCTAGGTTTGGCGTCAAAGATTCATAAATGTGTCTTCTTCTATGAATGTGGTGTGATGCCCCCAGAACGCCCCAAATCATTGGCGCATTAAAAAGTGTCTTTGGCGCATTATATAGGCACTTATCAAAGTTTGGAGTGCGCCTGTTCATACATTCTTTTTGGCTCAACATACACCAAAAAACTTCTCCACTAGCTCATCCAAAAGACGGACCCGACAGACGCGATGCAAACACTCATCGGCGACCGCTCATGTGAACGCCGCTGCGTGTTTCCCATTGCCGGCAGTGTTTGACCCACACTACTAATTGTTAGATGTGTGTCTGGGTCCATTCAGACGGACTCAGACACGCATCACAAAGGCGTATGTTCACACGGACACAAGATGCCGTGTGAACATACCCTAAGATGTGATTTTGATGTACAGCTTTTGGTCTGTGCCCTATCTTTCTGTTTATTCTCAGTAGTGGTACAAACAATAAAGCTATGTTAACATGGAGCACATCATTGTTTTTTTTGGTAACGGTCTCTGCCTTCGTTGATTCGGCTCTCACACACCTTTCCCAGTTGTATGTTTAATAGAAATCTAATGAGGAATTGATCAGAAGATAGCACCTTTAGTATGATGGATGCTATGATTGACGTGTGTGACAGTAGCGATCTAACATGGTTTTCTCTGGTCCTCCCATATTTTGTCCACCATACTGTCTACTCTCTCTGAACCTTGTCCTTTAAATGGGCGTTTTTATCATTTTGAGACTTCTATTGTTATATACTAATTTAGATTGAATGACTAATACTGAGCAATCATGAAATTTGGAAGATACAAGATTTCACAAGTATAACTGAACAGTCATATTAAGGAAGAATACTAGCTCAGTGCTTATGCTAACACTGCAACTGTTATTTCAATTACTCATGAATAAGCAGTCTAAAAATGTTGCAATAAAGTATCGCAGTACATAATTGCATGAACAGATCTTTTATTTGCATAACTACAACCACAAAATACTATGCTAAGTGGATATATTCACTGTTTTCTACATCTTCTGTCATTATTGCCCAAGCCCTTTCGCTGCCTCTATCTACAGCACTAGAGATTCTCTTGTGGTTCTTGGCGGGTTATCTTACTCACATCATAGCTGTGTGCAAATCGTAAGCTAATGAGACATATACCCATTACTACTTGCATGTAGCTTGGTTTACACGCTGAGTAGCGAATGTTTAATAAACAGCCACATATATTTGCTTTGGCTGGATATAAACTACTCACACAGTGTTAGACATATCTGGCGAGTTTGTGTTGAGATACATTTGTTCGATAATGAAACAATTGAGTAAATATAACTCCTTTTTTGATATGTGTAGATTTTGTAAATGATACAAAATGAGAGCATCTCAGAACTTTAGAACATATAGATGTCAAACGTGTCTATGTTTGTCACATTACTTTTTGCACACAAAGTCTTTGCTGATTCGTGACAATAACTCATCTTCTTATGACAGAGACCCATCACCAGAAGATTCCACATAATTGTTAAACTCCCCGAACTTTCTGTACTCACATTTACATCTCACTTCCTGCACTTTGGCCAACCCACAGGCGAGAATCCTTATCTGTATATATATGTATGTTGGACTGCGCAGTGAGTTCATGCCAACAACTTTTTATGTAACTTAATTCCAGTCTTTATTGTGTGACATTGGACTGGTCATTGTAAACTCAAGCCACTTGTCTTAACCCCGTTGTTTACTCATACACACCCGCCAATAGATGTAACTCTTGGCGAGCAGGGCTCACACGCAGTTGAGTCTGTGATTTGAGTGCGTATGATTTTTTTATAATTGTAATGTCTGAATTTTGTCATGTGCTTATACCCTCTTTTTGTAGAAAGTGCTGCGGAATATGTTTGGGCTATATAAAATAAAGTATGTATCTATCTGATACTTCATAGTAACGCGTAGTTGTGATAATCTCCTGAAATCTAACGAGTAGCTACGACACATCTTGGCAAAATTCACAATGGGTGTTTGATACCTGAATTGCCAATAAATTTAGGGAATCACACTATTTGAATTTGGATTTAAGACAGTCCTCCTCTATCATGCTGTTCACATGTTTTGACATCATTAGACCAAGGACTAACACCTTACAAGTGATCAACAGCACTGTCACTGCGATGCTTGAAGCAGTGATGCCTTCTTAGACGGAGAAGTGGCCACTGAGAGCTTAGGAGTGTCAAAGAGTGTCATCAGCAGGGTTGATATCAGAGGATACAGAGAGACTGAAGAGTTCAGAAGGCAAAGAAGGGGTATCCTTTTGCTTACAATCACACACTGATGATGATTCATTGTAAAAATGCATTTGTGGAATAGCTGGATGATGAATGCTACACAACTCAGTCACATTTTAAAGAGGGTTGTCTCACTTACATTTGATGTCATTCTTAAACTCTGTCCTTTTTTCTTGGTTTCAGTTTGATTCAGGGGTGTGTTTTACTGGCTTCTACTAGGAAGCAGTAAGAAGCCAGGTCTGTAGCTCATTGCAATCAGTGCTGGGCAGGCCTATCAGTTGTGGATTGAATAGGTCTGTAGCCTTTTATAGTGACCTGAGGAGCGGATGCTGCGATCCATGACAAGTGGGGAGATCTATGGAAAATAGCTTAAGATACTGGTTAATGAGACATTTATTCAGTGACTTGTCTAACATAAAAAGCGAGACAACCCCTTTAAAGGGGTTTTATCATTTGGAGTGTTCGTGCTCTTCAGCTAATATATAACGTTGAATTTGAAATCCAGGCATGATCTCTCCTCTCAGCACAATAGGTGTAGTCTCTCCTGCAAGGAGGCGTGTCCTCCCTCTCACGATGAAGAACTGTGTACATTATATTCTGTATTTGCAATAGAAGGGTGAATGGTTGGCTGTAGAGGACTGCTATTACAGCCTTGTCCTGCAATATTCTCTGTGTCTCCAGAACCTTCATCTTCAGGCTCACAGGCTCCTTGCTGTGCTATTAAACCAAGTTATACACAACAGCCATGAACTGTGATGAAATACATGTGAGGAATGCACACTGCCCTCCCCTCTTCCCCCTCTGTTATCAGGCAGAGGACTGTGTGACTGTGTTATATGGAGGGAACACAGGACATAAGACTGTGTTATATGAAGGGATCTATGAGTTAAACAGTCAGTAATTACCCAAATCATTCATCTTAGAGCTGGGAGATGAGTATACAGCCAGGAGCCCTCTCATATAGCTGGTTTTACTTTCGGTTTTAACAGCTCAGAGGGGAGTAAACATAGAGTGTGCAGGCAGCCAATCTCAGCACAGGGGGAGTGTCTGGGGGTTGTTTCCTTTATGAGGGGTGATACCAGACGGCTGGGGAATGAAATGTCAGTCATCAAATCACAGTGCAGGGGGCGTGTCCAGAGTGGAATCAGTCTGGGGGCGTGTCCCGACTTGCCAATCACAGAAAAGCAGCAGAAATAGAAAACAGATGCACAGAAAAGCTCATATCCACTATACTAAGTGACTTAGGTACTGCACCCCAATTAGAAAAGTGCTTATTTTTATTGTCCCCATAATCTGAGACATGATCTTTGTAGCGAGAAAACCCCTTTTAAGGCAGAGTGAGAGGCAACCAAGTGTCACGTCAGACCATTCGTAACTGTTTACCTCAGTGTGGTTATGCTAGACGACCGACAAGGGTAATACTGGCTCAATAGTTACTAGTTTCTATAATAACAAGCTCAGACAATTTTTTTTTTATTTTGCAGGAAGAATGGATGTTTTCATTGGTACCACTTTGGCATAAATATAAATTTTTGATCGCTTTTTATTCCATTTTACGTACTGTGAGATTAATAAGAAATAACAATGTAGTCATTTTTTTACTTTTTCTTTATGGTGTTCATTATATGGGTTAAATAATGTGACAGATTTATAGGCTAGGTTGTTACACACTACGATAACAAATGTGTGTAATTTTAGATCTTTTTTGGGGCGATTGGTGTTTGTAATTTTGTTTGTGTTTTACTTCTTTTTTAATTTTGTTATTTTTATACCTTTTTTTTACCTGTTTCCATAGAACTTGACATAACTGTACTACTATGTATTGTACCTTCCAATCATCATGCCCGGTCATGCCCTAAAGGATCCGTTGGGCATGGTGATGTCACAGGCAACTTGGATGATTTTATTAGGCTTCCGGGATGTTATGGAAGACATTGTAATCCCCTGATCGCACCGCGGTGTATCAAGAGAAAGCACCCCCCTGTCTTTTCCTTATTTGCTGTGACTATGATTGACTGCAGTATCTAATGGGTTAATCACGAAGCCAGCTATAATATACAGCTCATTCCATGTGCCAATCATGCGGGCTCTACTTGTGAGCATGCACGATCTCCTGGATGTATGGATATATCCATTTGCGGGTACACCTTCCAGCACAAGATGTACCCATACATCCAATGTTGGGAAGGGGTTAACTTACAGGTTTCTATGTATATGCAAACAGGGAACATATATGTCAGTTAAGCTGGGCTGTGTTACGTCTCATTGTTTTCAAGAGAAAAAAGCACTGTAGTTCAAACCAAGTCATTGGCTTTAATGACTAATGTAATTTTTTGTTTTTTCTTCCTTGCATTTTTTATGTAACTATTTTTTCTTTTAACAATATGTTTTTAATTAATTTCAATACAATTTTGGGATTTTGAAGAGTAACATTTTTCTCCCCAGATGCTGGATTATTTTTTTTTTCATCTGTGGCTTACACTTGATATCCTCACAGGCTTTCCATGCATCTGGATAGACCATATTCAAGAAACCACAATTATGCTGTTTGAGGTGAGCTGTATTTTAAATTTTTCTGTTTTCATTAGCTATTTGAGGCTAAGGGGTTGTTCCACGAGTATTTGCGGGCGTACGTATGCCCCCAAAAAAAAAATATTTTGGTGTTTGGGCGCTCGCGCTGATCACCGTGTACTCCCAAGTCGTGGGGGTGGGGTGGTGGGCGCGGCATCCCGCTGGCCCCATAGACATGCATTACTTGCGGCGTGAATAAATGACATGTCACTTATCCCCCCGCGGACAATAAAAGGGTTTGTACCCGCGGGGGGAGGGCGTAACCTAGTTCTCTATGGAGCAATGGTTTCCATAATTGTGGGGGCATTGCAAAAATTTTCCGGGAAATAAGCCATTGAACAAAACCAACACTATTTTTAGGTAACAATTCCATTCCTATATTGATGTTTTTCTCCGTTTTTCAAATAGAAAAAAAAAACTATATAAGAGAGCAATTGTGCTTTTTAATTAATAAGGGGGGGTTATTACAATAATGGTGATCCATGTCATCTATTGCCCCCTCAGAAGGTTATCTGAAGCCATACTGGGACAAAGCTGATCACGATTGCCTTTTATCCCCGACACATTTTTCCGCGACCCCACCGCAACTGCTGCTCTTTTCACTAAGGCTTAAATGAGATCTGCAACTATTTGCAGTTTCAACTTCAATTGGCTCTATTAAGCCCGATATAGTGCTTTTAGAAGCAGTTCTCTTTTGTAAAACTGCTACCAGAATACTGATTTTGGCTAAAGTGGTTGTCCAGCATAAAAAAAAAAAAAAAAAAAAAAAGGTTTCCAAAAAATATCTCTTTCAAAGTAAGGCACTTTATAATAAACTTAAATTTTCAGTAGGCGTCCTGCAGCTCAATATCATATATATATATATATATATCAATATAGCATTTCAAAGACCGGAAGCTCATAGTTTTCCCTAATGGAATTGTTCCGGGGACTCAGCCCTTCTTCTTTCCAATCTTGGGTTTTAAAAAAACAGCATTACCCAAGGGGGTGCACAAGGGGCCAACTCGTGTCGTCCTTATAATGCCGTTTTTATGAAATAAAGTTTTGGGAAAGAAGAAGGGGGTTTAGGCCGTGAACAATTCTTTATATGGAATTATAAGTGAATTTACCCAATGAGACCAACCCAAATTTGAATAAGACGATATTTCTAGTTGAAGATCATTGTTGTTTAGTAATGTGTAGATCGGTGCCATCCTTATTTTTCTATGTGGTGATTAAGCTCAGTAGTTCACTTTGTATCAACACAAAAGAATTAGCTGTGTCAAGCCCTGGACAGCAGATGACAAAAGTTGTGGCTTTTTTTTTCCCAAAAGCTTTTTTAAACCCCACCACTTGGTACTGCCTCCCAAAGGGCCCCTTGGGGGTGCAGAGAGCACAATAATACACATATTAGCACAGAAATATCACAGGGAAATTAATGGAGGTAAAGGCAATTTTCACCAGCGGGCCGCTTTAAAGATAAGTTGTAGAGGGGTTCAAATCTTTTTACAGACAGCCATTAAGAATCTGCATATATTACAATTACAGTCTTTGATATCCAAAGCATAGTTAACTTTAACATTTCACTATAACTAGCACATAGTATATCTGTAATAAAATGTTTATTTGCTGTATAAACAAAAAGGTCTACGACCGTTTGATAAACTTTGTTACAGTTCCTCGTCATTATCAAGCTAATTCATGTCAGTAAATGAGAACACTTACACATAGCTAATCCTGATCACAGCTGGAATTGAAGTAAAATCCCTGAATTTTGGGAATGCTTATGGGTAAAAACCTTTACTAACAGATTAATATATGATTTCAACAAACTTTTTTGGGGGAATTAAGTATATCAGATAGTTGTATAACTTTTCATTTGCACAACAATGTTTTATTTACCTTAAATCAGAAAACCCCTTAATAAATAACTGTATTTGCACCCCAAGCCCCCCCTATAATTTTTTTAAAATGTAAATTATATATCAGGATAATAAGCTTACAATGCCAAGCTATCGAAATATTGTTAGTAATAGTAATTTAGTAAAGTAAAGTGTATGTGCTTTTAGAACCAGTGTCCGTTTTCACCAGGCTCATTTCTCTTTACAACAACTTCACACTATCTCCAAAAAGTACCCAAACTTTCCTTTTGTGGTGGGGGCATACAGGAAATTCCCAAATTTAAAAAAAAAAAAAAAACATAGTTTCCAATGCTGCTAAGTACAATACATCCGAGCAGAAATGATGCCAAAGACTAACACCAGTAATGAATCACAGCATAGTTATAATTTCTAGCCATGTTGTTATGATGTAATATTTTCCTGAATACATTTGGGTTTTGGGTCAAAAAAGACTTTGGAAATAAAAATAAATATATTTCACACAAATTTTTATAGTAAAGTCAGGGTGGAGACAACTACTTTCATAGTACTATAGAGAGAGACTATGGTTACATATTACACAGAAAGCTGTTTAAACCTAGTTTTAAAGTAATAGATTAACCCATTGTTTAACCTTTCTTTTGATGGATCTCCTTCTCTAAGCTTAACAAGGGTAGATCTACAGTAAATAGAACTGACAATTGTTGATTGTGATGACAAATAAAAAGCAAGTGAAAACATGTTTCCTTACTTTACCTGTACCCAAACCCCCAGCTTTATAAAATTTGGGGGGAAAAGTCCCTAAATTGGCGTCGCTACAGAAGTTTTTAGGAAATTTAATGAATGGCTGAAAAGATGATAACATTTTCCATCCATCATGAATAAGGGCTGGTTTATTATACAATGTGTGACAGAAAAATCAGTCAGTCAGATTTTAACCAACATTTAAAATTTTGAGTAAAAGGCAGCATGGACAGCAGCTAGAGGGGCTGGAAGTGACTTGATAAGGTCCTGGTCCACTGTGACCACAACAGCACCCGAACAGTTCACAAACTGTGCAGTTTTAGAAATACTACCACCCTTGGCCCAAAAACCAATAATCACCCCTTTCTGCAACTCTGATAAATCGCCTCTGTAACCCATGACAGTAATAAGGAATATGTGTGCAGCTTGTGTCCTTTAGGATGCCTGCTAGTTTAAAGGACTCCGCAGGGACATTGCTAGAGTCCAAAAACATCTGGGGCATGTGCCCTTTGTGTTACATTTTGCTTAATAGGGCTGAGTTCATATAGCATTTTGCACACCACATCGTGAACTGCGGCATGTATTTTTATGGAGAGAAAAAAAAGTATGTTCCTGGCACTAATTTTGTATGTATTTTACAAAGATACTGTCTACTACCTTAGTAGTACACTGTTTAATGAAAATCAGCACTGACAAATTTGCCTTTTCAAAAGTACTCCTATGTTGTAGGTAATCCTTACAAAAACAGTATACACCGCACAAAAAAATAATTTAAAACATTTTGAAACATCCATATTGTAATATGTTACTTAAAAAATCCCACAATGCTAAAAACCCCAATGGTTGACTTTTTGGGTTTTGAAAAGCAGCTTTTTCATTAACTTACTCACAAGTGTTCAATTTTTTGGGGTTTAGGCGGAGACTGTGGGCAAATTTGAAACATTTTTACTTTAAATTGTCTTAAACCATTTCTCTGCAAATCTCGACGTATGCTTTGGGTCGTTATCCTGCCTGAACACTAGTATCCTTTTTATGCCCGTCTTTAAGTTCAAAATAATTATCTTTAAGGGTACTCACAAATATTTCAGCATTGGACACCATATCTGCATACCAATGCCCTTTTGGGTTTTGAAAAACCCCTTTTCCCCAGGCTTCCCCACCGAACTTTTGGGCAGTTTCTTCAATTTTTTTGATTGTTGCCCCCTTTTCCTTTGATTTTTCCAAACCCCTTTTTCACCCCTCAGAGCCCCGGGCATTGACTTTAATCTCATCACCCGTTTCCAATCTACTACTGCCCACTTTTTTTTTTTTTTTTGCAAGTTCTAGTCGACCCTTTTTGTGACGATATTGAAGTCGAGGCTTCTTCACCTTTTTTTGGGAACCATTTCCGACTTTAGTAATGACACTCTGTGCTGGCTTTTAATCTGTGGGCTCTCTTTATGAAGCATAAAGCCACCTCACTGCCATGTTTGTCATGCCAGCCTTGGAGGGCTATTTTTTTAAAGT